>OVBW01000604.1:0-15034 GCA_900406355.1 Erysimum pusillum | reverse complement strand
CTATTCTACTCTTATTTTCAGGTCACTCCAGCTGGCTATTCTCGAATGACACAGATGTTGGGTGATCTATGCGGTGGGAAAATGCTAGTTATTCTCGAGGGCGGGTATGCGTTTTGCAGTTTTGGAGTAGCCTCTTATTTTTAAGGTGCAGCTTTTCAATAGTCTCTTGTTTTCATTTGCAGCTACAATCTTCGCTCCATATCTTCTTCTGCTACAGCAGTGATCAAGGTTAATTTCTATATCAAACTTGATATCCTTTCAATCTGCATATAGTCATGGAGACTCATGATCCTGCTTAATCTATGAAGGTGCTTCTTGGTGAAAATCCGGAGAACGACTTGCCCATTGCTACCACGCCTTCAAGAGCCGGCCTGCAAACTGTTCTTGATGTAATGAATATTCAAATGAAGTTCTGGCCATCTCTTGCTATCAGCTACTCCAAATTACTCTCGGAGTGGGAAGCACGTCTGATTGAAAACAAAAGTGAGTTATCCTTCCCAAAAATGTCNACTCTCGGAGTGGGAAGCACGTCTGATTGAAAACAAAAGTGAGTTATCCTTCTCATTTTTTGCCTCATTCATCCCACTTTCTCCTAATAAAATCTCACTGGTTTTACAGAAGAAAATCAGATAAAAAAGAAGCTTGTTCGGGTTCCGACATGGTGGAAATGGGGACGAAAGAAGCTTTTGTACAACTTTCTCGCAGCTCGTATGAATTCAAGATCAAAAAGATTTTAGCAAGCATGTTCCCTAATCCCTCGTAGCAACTGTACTATAACTAAACTTTTGATACCTCGAGAATACTATTTAATCGTAGGTCACTAATCAAGTTATCTCTTCATTGTTCTATGTTTCTTTGCTTTAAGTTATGTATTTGCCCAAACTTATTTCATCATTTTTGTAGTAAACATTGCTTCATTTAGTCCATCTCTTAGCATTTAAGTTAGTGTTGAAATTACAAGCCAGCTTCTCTCAGGGTNCTATGTTTCTTTGCTTTAAGTTATGTATTTGCCCAAACTTATTTCATCATTTTTGTAGTAAACATTGCTTCATTTAGTCCAGATATCTCGTTTCATCTCTTAGCATTTAAGTTAGTGTTGAAATTACAAGCCAGCTTCTCTCAGGGGTTGAACCATGTATAGTTTATTTAGTGTCCACTGTTCAGTGTGTCGCTTGCTTACCCGACTATTATCTTTAATCGCAATTACTAGTAAAATATCTTTTGCTCTTAATTGGTGCACTTGAATCGCAACAGAACACTAAAGAGTAAAGAGTAATCAAAGCCGTAATTAATATCTGAACCGGTTTCTAAAATGTCATCCGCTTTTATTGGCTGTTTTGTATGTCTTTTATTACCATACGCACGTTCACTATGGGCTAGAAACACAAAGCCCAATAAGAAGGTCGAAGGCTTGTAGAAATAAGGAGAAAAGTTCATAGTCCAAGAAAAGTTCATAGAAAAAAGTCATATTTCTTTTCCGAGAAAAATGTGATCTTTACTCAGCGATAGTGAACAATCACGTATCGCTCATACAACCTAAAGTGGCGGTATGTCCTCCTGTAGAAGTTTGCGTTATGTCGGAGTCCCTTTGCATATGTAATATCCAACATAACTAGATTACTCTGATACGCACCTAGTTGTTGTGATCGTAGTAGCTCAGACGGTTGAAGATGTGGAGATCATGAGTACATATGGGTAGAACTTGGTCTGACACTTGAAGCTCGTGCATGTGTTGCAACAACAAATCGACGTCCCAAGCTGGCAACCATGCATTGCGCGAGTTAAGCACGAACTGTCTCAGATAGGCAGGACCTTGGAAGTTGACTTGGAGGTTGATGGAGCGAGGACCTCATTCAGCAGACAAATTTAGAAACTATATATCCAAAACAATCACTAGATAAAAAAACAAAGGATCTTTAAGCGGATTCTACACAACATAGATAATAGAGAGGAAATTTTCAGAATCAAGAAATCAACAAGATACAAATTTCAAAAAACACAAGATCGTTCTTAGCATTTAACACAAATACACAATGCACATTCACAATGCATATTCACCNCATTCAGCAGACAAATTTAGAAACTATATATCCAAAACAATCACTAGATAAAAAAACAAAGGATCTTTAAGCGGATTCTACACAACATAGATAATAGAGAGGAAATTTTCAGAATCAAGAAATCAACAAGATACAAATTCAAAAAACACAAGATCGTTCTTAGCATTTAACACAAATACACAATGCACATTCACAATGCATATTCACCTGAATTATTTTCTTCCATCACTGCTGAAAAAATGAATAATCCAAAAACAGAGAATAAAACTCTGATGGAAGAACTCAGAGAGAAAAAGAGTATAGGTTGTTAAGTTTGTGAGCATGTGTATTGATAGTCTCTCTCATATGAGTCTCTCAACATTAAATATTTTGATGAGAGACTCTCAACACTCTTTCTCTTCATTTTGAAAATTCCTCTTAATAATTTATTATTATTTATTTATTTATTTATAGTTTTTGAAGAGACTTGGTAAGAAACTACCAATGTGAATGGAGTTTAAGTTATTTGTTACAGTTTGTTTTCGTAGGTTATGAGTTATTTCATTTTTTTTGGTACATCTAGTGTAGATGTAAGAGTACGACGTTTACTTACAAAAATGATGGAAAAACACTTTTGCCCCTCATTCAATCTTCAACCGATCTGAGTCATTTACAAAACCAAGACCAAGAAACGTGAACACCNCCAATGTGAATGGAGTTTAAGTTATTTGTTACAGTTTGTTTTCGTAGGTTATCTCTTAATTGTTCCATACGTTCAAACGTTATCTCATCATTTCCTTTTGGTACATCTAGTGTAGATGTAAGAGTACGACGTTTACTTACAAAAATGATGGAATAACACTTTTGCCCCTCATTCAATCTTCAACCGATCTGAGTCATTTACAAAACCAAGACCAAGAAACGTGAACACCTTTTCACAGGAACCGCCGGAGCCAGTGGCAGTCTGCAGCATCTTTCTCTAGCTCATCTTTCATCTCACGTACCCGTTGAAGTGAATCTTTAAGCTCCATTTTATCAAGTGGCATCTCTGCAAACTCTTTAAGAAACTTGTGAGCTCGCGCTGCCCCTCTTGATACTTCCTCTGGATCATCTTCTCTACTCTTTCTCTTCCCACTCTCCTGCAACAAAACACGAGATATCCATCTATGTCACAGAGTGCTAAGTGAAGAATGGATGACAGATTCTAATATTCCATCATCAACCAGAAACNGAGCTCGCGCTGCCCCTCTTGATACTTCCTCTGGATCATCTTCTCTACTCTTTCTCTTCCCACTCTCCTGCAACAAAACACGAGAAATCCATCTATGTCACAGAGTGCTAAGTGAAGAATGGATGACAGATTCTAATATTCCATCATCAACCAGAAACAAGGGGAACAGAAATCGCGACCTCATTGTTGATTATCATGGAAGAAGGAGAGAAATCTTCCAGTTCTGCAGCTTTCTCTCTTGCGAGGGCCACTACGCTTTCTGGGAAGTTGGCAAATTCAGCCACATGAATCCCAAAGCTCTGGTCACAGGCCCCTGGTTCAACCTAACCAGAGAAACAACACACCACCCAAATTTAATTCCATATAAAATAAGAAATTCAGATCAAACAGAGACACTTGTTACTGAGACTGCAACACAGGAATTCAAGCAGCAGAGGCAGATGCAGTATTCTTTTATTAAACCAACCTTGTAAAGCATGGTGAGTTTACGGCTTTCCGTGTCAATGTGCGCGCTGACATGGAAGTTTGCCACACCAACGGTGTTACCAGCGACCTCAGAATTTGCTTGCGCCAAGGCAGTAAGTTCATGGAAGTGAGTAGCGAACAGAGTTGGTGCTTTCTTCACTTGAACCAGATGCTCACATATAGCCCAAGCTAAACCTGATATAGTTACCAAGATAATGCCAAGAACAATAAGGTCTCAAGTGATGATAATAACAAACTTACTGAAAAATACCCACATAAAAGAAGAGAAACTAACCAAAACCATCATAAGTTGATGTTCCACGACCAAGTTCATCGATAATTATCAGTGACTTATCAGTGGCACCTTTCAATATCGATGCGGTTTCAAGCATTTCTTGCATAAAAGTAGACACTCCGCGCAACTAAATACCAAAGGAAAAAAAACTTGGAATAAGAGTCTTCAGAAATCAGAAGTTTCGTTCATAGAGATGTGGGTTAAAACTTAAACTCACTTGGCAATCGCCTGCTCCTACACGAGCAAAGATGCAGTCTCTGATGGAAATAGCAGCTTTATCACAAGGAACAAAGGAACCAACTTGAGCCATCAGCACAATCACACCAACCTGGGATTACAATGGCAGGAAACCGATTTTAGTCATACGCCTATGAAACAAAACCCAAGCTATAAGAAATCATCATACCTGGCGAATGAAAGTGGACTTCCCTCCCATGTTAGGCCCTGTTACTATTTGAAACCAACTCTTCCCTCTCATCTGATTTCACAGAACAATAAAAGGGCAAACAAGAAATTGCTTCAGGTCAAAAGGGAAACAAAGAAAAACAAAGGCTTAGTTTATTTTACCATTACAAAACTTACAAGTCTGCAATCATTTGGTATAAAATTCACCCAATCTTGAGCTTCTACGCATGGATGTCTGCTTCCTTCTAATACAATATCTCCAGCATCCTACAATTTATAAAGCATGCTCTCAACATTATGTCATAAATTTGCAAACAAAAAAAAAAGAAAAAAAAAAACTACAGTATTAATTTTCGGAACAAAACAATCAACTGAGATTGTACTAACCGAAGAGGTGACTTCAGGCCTGCAGTATGGAGTAGGGCAACTGGCAGCCAAATCAGCAAAGCTTAACAAAACATCCATTTCTGAGAGCAACCCAGCTAAGTCCTCAAACACCTAAAACCATACAATATATTTACATTTTACTATGATTTAAAATAGCCACTTTTGTAAGTCCAATGCTTAATATGAATAACTAAACATACCTCAGAGAAGCTGGTAACAGTCTGAACTACACGATCAACGAGCTCCTTTTGACAGCTCCTGTAATCGTCCACGACACTTTGGTACTGGTCCCCAAGTTTCTTAAGCTTTGTGTTTGTGAACTTCACTCCATCTTTGCGAGTCTCCAGCACTATAAACTGTGTCGTCAGCTTCTTCCTGATCTTTGGCTCTTCCTTCTTCGTAATCCTGAAGACATGCCCAAATTGTGCTGCTTTGTCAAGTTTTAGAGCCTTGTCCACCTGAAGATCAAGTTCCATAGCTGTCTTTTTGTGCAATTCGTGAATCTGCTGCTCCAGCAATTCTTTCTGATCTTTCAGAGATGCTAATGTGGTATCGTAGCTTGAAGATATCATGTATTCTCCATTTTCTAGCTGGTCAAGATCTACAGAGTACTCAACCAAATCGATGAACTTTCCGAGGTGGTCTTGGTCTGATAAAGCCTCAAGCTTTTTCAAGTACCTCTCACTGATGAGTGATGAGAATTCTCCAGTGTACTGTTGCAGAGCTGTTTTAATGAAGGGAAGCCTTATAGTTGACTGCACAGAGAAGATGAAGACTGAATTAACAATGACATTCACAGAAACTTAATAACATACCTATAAATTCAGAGATACATAACTTATATTTACGACAATGAAAGTGCAACTTTTTAAAAATTCAGAGTCATATTAAAGTGCAGAAAGTACCTGATAGAGTTTGATAATGTGCTGTAACCCACCCCTTCTTCTCTCGAGACTGCGCACAAGCCTCTCAATATCTGAGATTCGCTTCAGATGCTGTCTAAGATCTTGCCTTAACCCAGCTTCTTCAACAAAGCACTGAACTATATCTAATCTCGTCTTAATCTCATCCAAATCCACGAGAGGTTGCTTCAGCCACATATGAAGTAGTCTCTTACCCATCCCTGCGGTGCATGTTCTGTTCATGAGACCAAACAAACTGAAATTCTTATTAGCATCAGTTTTGCTCTCCATCACATTCAACGCCCTCATGGCTGCAGAGTCGAGTCTCATGAATCCGCCGATATCATATCTGCGGATTGTGAAGTTCCCATAGTTACCCTCGTCCGAGAGAAGTTCAGAGAAAGAGAGTAATGCACCTAGAGCAGGAGTCGCAAGGTCAAACCCGGATATCAAATCTCTAACAGGTTCAATGTTCCCCTTCACCAATCTCTTAAGATCTGAATCTAAATCCCGTCCTTTGAACTCGTGTCTCTTCCTCTCTGTTGTCATAACGGCACACCTCTCCAGAGAATCATAGAGGCTTTTGCATTCATTGGATTTGCCGGATTCAGCTGGAAAAATGCATTCTTTTGCGCCTAGAGCAATCAGTGAAGACTCCAGATTGGTGAAGCGGCTATCATCAAGAAATTCAGCTAGTCCAAGAATTCGCCTAGTCAGATCAACATAGGCCATCCCAATAACACATCTGCCCTCTTGAAAATTTGGAAATATAGAGACAACAACTGGTGTGTCCTGCATTTCGTTGTTTGCAAACAAAACATCTTCAAAGCTTCCGATGTTTCCAGGAGAACCTGTTTTGACAAGTCTCCAATTCGATCCACTTCCCTCATAAAGCTCTACGGTATGATCATTTCTCTCCAGGAGAAGATCACGAGCAATCGTTTCAAACATGTTCCTACTGATGCTTACGCTTGAAAGAGCATTTGATCCACTCCCAAGCTGACGTAAAGCAGTGGTTGTATGATAATAAGTCTTTGCAATGAAAACTGAATTATCACCATGAGCTGTATAATAGTCCTGCAAATTTACATATATCAAAGACAAAATGAGATTCTTCAATACAGAAATTAAAAGAACCAATGTACACTAAGAACTCAAAATTATTACTCACCTTCCGATCAAAGAATCTAACAGCTCTAGGATCCTGAAGCAAAGAACAATCAAAACCCACATTAGCATAGAATCNTGAGATTCTTCAATACAGAAATTAAAAGAACCAATGTACACTAAGAACTCAATTATTACTCACCTTCCGATCAAAGAATCTAACAGCTCTAGGATCCTGAAGCAAAGAACAATCAAAACCCACATTAGCATAGAATGGAGAAAATCATTAATGACTCAAGCTTTTCTTCCTAATTAGCTTCCCAATAAACAAAATATCTACACTTCCTTAAAACCCTAAATTAAAGGCATCTCCATCTCTTGCAATTAGGGGCTCTGTACAATCAATCTCAATTATTCCCAGAAATAGAAACAAAACGAGACTTACATTTGGTAGGGTTTTGTAGAAGGAGAGAAACCCTTGAGCCTGCTTTGCATCTACCAAAAAAATTTAAAAATTTCACAACAAATATCAGACCTTTTGAGAAAAAACCCAATTGGAAAATCGAATACGAAAAGAAGAAGACAAACTTAGGGTTTTACATTACCCAATTTCAGCTCCGGTAGCTTATTCTGTTCCTCGAAATTGCCCTCCATTGGAAGATAGAAGAAGCAAGAATCCTTCGCCTACGTTCTGCAACTACGGTGCAAATGTTCCTCTCTCGTGGTTTCCCAATGGAATAGAAAGAGACTGTAAATTTATGGCGTCGAATTTGGCGGGAAAACGGATTGGCGGCAACCGGCGGCGCGTGAATCAACGTTCTTTGAGACCCACGCGTGCGTGTATGTTTTCGATGTTTGGTCTANTAATGGAATAGAAAGAGACTGTAAATTTATGGCGTCGAATTTGGCGGGAAAACGGATTGGCGGCAACCGGCGGCGCGTGAATCAACGTTCTTTGAGACCCACGCGTGTATGTTTCGATGTTTGGTCTATACTGTAAGAGATAAAGGCCCATTATAGCACATATTGGGCTTACTGGGCTAACAAACATCTGTCTATAATTATTACCTAGCTCACTACTAGTCACGAATCTACCATCTACCACATGAATGAGAGTATTTGTTACAGAAAGAAATAAACAAAATGCTGTAAAGATTTCATTTCTTTTTAGAATCATGATTAACGACAAAATTATTGGGGTAATGATAGATATTCACATATCATTATCCAAATAATATAATTTTTGTTGATAAATTAATTTGGAAAACTTTGGACAAAAGGAAGTGGAAGTTTTTGTACGATAAAGCACTATATTGGTTATAGAGAGGACGATGATGGCCTTTGATGAGCCACAAAAGTCGTATGAACTTATCTTTATGTCATTTATGGTTCCAAATAGTCAGGTATATTCCTCCTTTTTCTTTCTTTTGTTTATTTATTTAATTTTATTTTATTGACTTTATATATTTATCTTGAATTGCATTCTTTGTTTTTGAAATATTCTTGATGGACTTCGATCATATTAGTTTTCATCAATCTCATTATCCTTTTTTCATTACACACTTTTTTCCTTTTTGGAAGAAAAAAACAAAACCTTATTAGTGGAATACTGAAAAGGATAAGTTTGTACAAAAATTCTAATAGTTTTGCTTATTTTGCCATTTTCCAAAAAAATAAAGAGTCCATGTACAATTAACGGACTCTAAGGGGANATACTGAAAAGGATAAGTTTGTACAAAAATTCTAATAGTTTTGCTTATTTTGTCATTTTCCAAAAAAATTAAGAGTCCATGTACAATTAACGGACTCTAAGGGGAGGTTAGTGGGAGAGGGATTTGGGTAGAGTTGATTGATTTTAAAAATAGAGTAATTTGATGAATTTGTCAAATTTGTCACTGATTCTTTTCAAAGATTTTAAGAAATTATCAATGATTGCCATAAATTTACATTAACTTTTTGCCTCTAAAATCTTTCCTTATATGGTGGTAATATAGGTTTTCTGGAAATTTTCCAAATATTATAGATTCAAATTTTTAAAAGAACGTTAGTGAGAATTTTTTTATAAGCACATCATTATTCTTCTTTAGACAACTTTTGTTCTTGGTATAATTACATTTCTAATTTGTTATAGTTCTTAACATGTGACGTGCTTTTGATGTCTTGCTATTTTTATGTTTGAGGATTTTATAGTAACAACTTTCTTTTTTATCTTTGCAGGTGTCTTATCATGGAAAACATAATGGAAGATGACGACTCAGAGTTGGACATTTTGTTATTAATGTTAGATAATATAGCGAAAGCCTCTGTGATGAATGCAAATCATATTGAACGTCCCGTTCGTCGACCGATCACTAATCCCTCTGATATCTTCTCATTACAAGAAAATTATCCACTTTGAGGATTCATTATTCCATAAATTTTATAATCTAATATGCTTCTCAATCTCCTCCAAGGTTCTCTGCTAACGTTTTTTTTTTTGTGTTCTTCGTAGTGAATAAGGAGAGGAGAGAGAAGAGAAAATAATAGAAAGAAAAAAAGAGAGAATGGAATGGTGGCCTTGGTTTCGAGAGGAGGAGCAGAGTATTTACGAGTTGGGTGAAGAAAGGAAGACGTAATTAGATATTGTGTTTTTTTTTTTATTACTTTTAAAAATCTTAAGGGTATACATGATATTTTGAAAAAAAATTTGTGAGTAAAAGTGTATAGAATCCATCTCCCAATAATGCTAGGTTTAAAAGGAATTTGATAATCAATAATAAGTATATTTTTTGAATAACAAAGGATTTGGAAAGAAATTTAAAAGTCCTTAAACCAATAACAATGGATTTTATTATGATTTTAAGAATCTACCAACCAATAATAATAGATTCTTAAAATTTCGAGAATCCACCCAAATCCTCTCCCACTAACCCCTAACCCCTAAGACTGTAGATAACTCTTAAGGTTAATTTGAATGTAAGAAATTCGATCATTAAACCTTTTGTTCACAGTTTAATTTTTACATATTGTCGAACTGAGCATGATGGTGACAAAATGACAACATAACCACAAAAAAACACCATTATAATAAAAACATCAAGATTTTTTTTTTTTTTTGGAACAAACAATTGGTATACAAATTATCAGCAAAAAATATGTTAATTTTTTTCTAAGTTTTGGAAAATGTTATTGAAAGAAGATATTATTATCACATCATAGAGTTCAAGGGTCCCTAGTTTCTTGTCATGATGATATACCAAAAAACTTTATAGAGTACAGCCAACCTAACCAACCCATGATGCACACAAACTTATCTATGTACATATATATACACACACGCGCACAAACATATATATATATATATATATATATATATATTCATTCCCTATACGTTGATACAAGTGTCGTTATGTATATGTCTTTGTGCAATTATAATTGTCAAAACCTATTTTGTTATGTCTTTTCCCACTTCGACATTGTGTGACATCAAACTTTTAAGAACACTAAGCTCCAATTACACGTTTAATAATTATCAAACTCATTATCATCCAAAAGTAAAACCATCCATCAATTTCAAGGGTTTGTCTATGAATTTTAGTATGTGTTTTTCTTATAATTATTTGGTTTCACTGTTGCTATCTAAATTAGATGTTTATATTTTTTTTCAATACTTTTTGCCATAATATAGAAAAAATAAACTTTTAACCATGTATAAAAAATCTTATACTTAGGAGTAAATAGAATCACAATCCAATAGTGTATAGAAGTATGGTCTCTAGATAATTTATAAAACGTTTCATTATGTTGAAAATACTGATTATTCATTGGATCTATTACGTTGCAAATATCAAGACATGACGCGTTAGGATAATTCACATATATACATGGTACATAAATAAAGATGTCTGTTTAGATGTAAACAACCTATTACATCATATTTTAACAAAAAGAACAACCTTTTACATCATAAACCATATTTAGAGGTGATGCATGGAACAAAAATAAAGTAAGCAAATTGGACATTATTTGTGTGGTCGAAGCCATTTATAAAGGTTTGAAATGATTAAAATAAAAGGGTATCATGGTGTTACATCGTCAGGGGAAAAGAACAACTATTTCTAAGTAAACCCGTAAATTTAAGGTTAAAATGCAGAATCGATCTAGGATCGGAATTAGATTTCTTTTATAAATATAATCAATTTATAATCATTATATATGTACATGTATATGTCTATAAATATTTTATAATTTAAGACATGGGAAGCTGACCAACAAAATAAAATTGATCAGCGGGACAAAACTATTCGATTATTAATTAGATCACTGATATAAATAATAATTTCTTTGTAAATTTGAAGTTCTAATAGTTGAAATCAAGTAGTATATATCTTCTCTTACATTTCCTACCATATAAAAGTATTTTTCTTTTCTGAAGTGTTTTCCATCAAGCTATTTTATTATTGTCTGAAGTAATTTTATTTTCTAAAGTTACAATATTGAACAAAGTATAATTTTTTAGAAAACAAAAATCCAAATACGTTCTCACATGTTAAAAATTCAAAAGTTTAATATTTATTTCGTTAATTGAAAATTTTGAACTAAACCTCATACATATTTCTATCGGGTTGAAACCCTTTTCAAACAAGCTTTGAACCATGGTTTCTGAAGTATAGTGCAACCTTTTTTGGAAGACAACAACGTCCGTATAACTACGAATTACACTTGGATAATTCTATCTTAATTGATCTCGTATATACTAATCCAATACGAAACGATGATGCCTCTAGATTACTTGGTTATGTGTTCATTTAATTTTCATATAACAAACATTAATAATATGAAAATGTGGTGTTGTCAAATCTCTCTAACTTAAGCGTGAAAGTAGGAACATAGGCTATCTCTATCTTTTCGCTATCCCTAAACCCCAAAGAAGCTCTACATCAACTTGTTGCTCTCCCATTAAGCTTGTCGCGGTAATTAATTTGTTCGATTCTCTTAAAAAAAAAAATATTTGATATAAAACCGTTTCTCTTCAGTCCTGTGAACGAACGTGAGTTTGTAATAAAACTTGAAAAGTTGTGATGTACTTACAAGAGGTGATTATAACTAAAATCGTATGAATCGAAATAGTAAGTTTAGACTAACTCTTAAATAATTATTTTATGCGATTTTTCATAAAAAAGCGGATGATTTTCATAATTTTATTTTAGACTCATTCGTATGTTGTATAGAGTTTTCTGATTTTCGAAGAAATTTTAGTGACGATTCATTCAGAAGTTTTGTGGTGAAATTTGAATTTCTAGTATATATGTATGCAGAAAAATTGTAAGGTGGTAATGTTTAATCTTTATTTCAAACAAGAAAATTCAAATTTCGTTTTCATAATCACAAGAATTTTAGAAGAAAAAAAAAGAGAAATTCCCTCCAATACCACTAAAAAAATTTTCTTTCCAAAAATACCACTAATTGTTCATAGGTATGGAATTTTAAATCTTTGGTTTGGGTTGCTTATTTTGCAATTTAGGGTTTAGTATTTATAGGGTAGGGTTGGGGTAGGGTTTAGTGTTTAGAATTTAGAATTTAAAGTTTAAAAATTAAAAAATTTATTTCATTTTGGTGGTATTTTTGTCCAAAAAACAAAAATGGTGGTATTTTTAGAAATTGCCCAAAAAAAAATCAGGATAATGAAAGGAAGAAGTCAATATTGAGTATTCCCAAGAAAATAAGTGGAGACAAACACACATAATTTTCCAGACACATTTCCATGAAAGGAATTGCGCAAATGAATGGTAATCTAAAAGAGCATTGACTCTCTTTGCTATATATAGAAAATGATTCATTATCAACCCAATAACCAAAAAGAAGAAGATGAGAACCCATTTCAAAGTAAATATAAATTTGTACTTTGAGAATGATGATAATGAGTGACTGAGATTTGTAACCAACAACATTGGGAATAGATAGATAATAGAACACATAATGAAAGCACTCAGGGGAAAAGCAAAATCAAAGCCCACTTTTGTGAGGAAAAAAAAAGGATTGAAATTACTAACCCAAAGATTGAAACTTTAATTTTTGAGGCTCACTAATAAACAACTTAAAAATGTTATACAAGATACAATCTTAAATTGGTGATATGATATATGTTGTTGTCTTCTTCATGGGTTATGAGTTAGAAGAATTGAAAGCAACCTTAGAAGAAGCCAGCGAGTCCATCCATTATAGTCATGTGGTCCTCCTGATAATGGCAGGCCTAGAGAGAGAGAGAGAGAGGGAAGAGAGAAAAAGAAGAGAGGGCATGGGATGTGCTGGATAATTAGGTGGAGAAGGCGGCATGTATAAATGGAAAGAGTGGATAACAATGGATGACCAAAAATAGGAGATTTTATTTACAAAGACAGTGTTTCATCTTTGCACGTAACTCCTAAGTTTTTACTTTACCTGTGTACACATACATGCATATAAAGGATATATATATGTACATAGATGTGCAAGTATTTGTGCTGAGTAGCTAGCTAGCTTTAGTTAAGGTTGTAATAAGTGTTAGGACATTGATCCTAGTTACTTTAGTGATTTGTACTAGTTTTATAATCTGAACTTCAAAAAGGTACAAAATAAGCATATAACACAACTTTATATATTAATTAGACTGACACATTATCTGTTAGAGATTGATTGGTTAAAAGTTGCTAATTAGGTACGTAGTTAGTATATTGTTTAGCTTGTTAGCTAAGATTTTTTTTTGGGTAAGGTCAACAATTAACTACCTAATTATTAAACTCTTAACAACCGTTAACTCACTTAACCGTATTAACTTTTAATATTACTTTTAGATGTTTTTTTTTCTGTGTGTAGAAGAGATATTTCTGAAATATGTTTTTCATATTCTTACGAAAAAAAATACAAGGAAAAATAATGAAATGATACGAAAGCTTACAAGATAAGCACGAGAGAGAAAAGAGGTTCTCTTTTTAGCGAAAGCGACTTCTAACATATGTATGAGAGAGTCAAAAGAAAATAAAGGATTGGTCGGTCATGGCATAGTGAACACTGAACAGAGACTCGGAGCTAAAGCTTTTTTCTTTTCTTCCTAAAATTATTGCAGCTTTCTTTTCTTAGGGCTTCAACCTGCCACGTGCGGTCCTCCTATTTGAAAATGAAAATTTTAATTTAACTCTCCAATAGCAAAATTAGTAGGTAAAAAAAAAAGTTCCTTTATATCATGGAGTTTAATTTCTTAGAGTAGATGGATATTTTTATAGGAGGCCAGAAATTTGCATCTGAGTTTTGATCTTGTTTAAGTTTTATTTCACAAATATAAAAAAAAAAATTTCCCTGCACAATAAAGTATATATAAACTCATTTGTTTTGTATGCATTTATGTAATTTTTTTGTTGTCAAAACATTTTTGTTTGATTAATAAAAATTGGGCCTTTGTGCCAGGTTAATTTTTTTTGTAAAAGAAAAAGACAATACAGTACCAGGTTAATTTACTATTAATTTCCGAACCTTTCAGCATATATTTGTTAAACAATAATAATCAAATCAACAGAAGTACAAAAGAAAGAAAGAAAGAGAGAAAAAAAATCATCAATTGAAGTTATTTTGTAGATCGATGAAGTTATTAGTCCTGAAGTTTCATAGGTAAAAAATATTAATGCATTCTTTAACAATTTTCCTTTTCTTTTTTTTTTTTCTTTTTTTTGTCTTGCCAATGGTACTGCACTATTACTTACTTTAGCTACTTCCGATGCTACGTCAAAAAAAGAAGAGAGGTTATTCCAATGCTTTCGTCAGTTTTGCTATTTGAACTCAATCAGTCAATTGGATTCCAATAAGTCTACGTAAGAAAAGGAGCTGCCCTTTTTGGTCAGTTTTTGCTATTCTCGATTTAATTACTAAACTTTATATATGACTAATGTTGCATTACCATTTAGAACAATCATTTCTATTTCTAAAATTTGAAATAATCCATGATGGTTATAAGTTCTTATAATTGTGTCTAAATTCTATTTGAACTATAAATGTAAAAGCATAAGAAATTTATTAAATACTCTTTAAAAATGAAAAGTTTTTTATAGTGTTTTTTGAAATACCACCAGAAAAAAAATATAATTTNGAATAGATAGATAATAGAACACATAATGAAAGCACTCAGGGGAAAAGCAAAAGCCAAAATCAAAGCCCACTTTTGTGAGGAAAAAAAAAGGATTGAAATTACTAA
>OVBW01000603.1:0-20605 GCA_900406355.1 Erysimum pusillum | reverse complement strand
CGGCCCGGGAACAATTAGGTCTTGTCACGTGCCTATATATATGATATGTAGTACGCCTTTTGACATAACCCTAGTCACCATCTCTCTAGAATACACAGGTTTATTCTGCAAGATCTGATTCCAGACACTAGCATCCCTGCAGATTCCTGTTCGTGTGAGTGTGGACTACAGTAGAGGTGCAGTACGTGAGGCACTTCCAGATCTCTGATTCCTAATTCTATTCCGCTGCAATCTCCAGGTATCACTGAGATCTATTAGATTCAAGTTTACAAACCTTAGATCCTAGGCTTCAGGAATTGTCTTAGGTTGATTAATAGAGATTAATCTGGTAAAAACCTGTTAGAAATTCCTACATATTCAACAGGCCTGCGATTTCGGTTAACCGAACCGAACCGAGCCGGTTAATTCGGTTTTTGGTTCATTTCGGTTATTGAAAAGTATGCTGAAATTAACCGAACAAATAACCGGTTTGGTTCCGTTCGGGTCTCGGTTTATTTCGGTTATTAAAAGTCCACCGAAATGAAATGATATTTTTTATATTCTTGGTTCAAATTGATTAATTTGGTTTGATTTTTTTGTATTAATGGGCTGACGAAAATAACAAAAAAAGAAGGAAATTGGGCCAAACCCAATAAACAAATTAAAAAGAAAAAACAAAAACATTTGGTTTTAATGAAGCGTTGAGTTTCATTCTTCTTCAACCTAACAACCCTAAAATAAAATGAATATCGATGGCGCGGACACAAAAACCAGATGAAGCTTTGACGACAATGATACGAGTAGCAGATCCGACAAGAGAAGAGGAGGAAGAAGAAGATCTCGGTTACCCGTTCGGTTCTCCTGAACCAAACCAAAAATCTCGGGTAAACAAACACAGTTTGCAAAGCTTCTGATCGGTTTATCTCTCCTAACCGAAGCAAAACCGAAATTGAGAATCTCAGTTCGGAACGGTTCGGGCAGTTCAGTTCGGATATAAATCCCAAGGCTAGTATTCAATATTAAGATAAGGAAAAATTTAAGCAACTATTTTAAAATATTCAGATGAAATCGAATGAATGTAAAAAAATCTAAATTTTGTATTATAAGCACATACCTTTTGTAAAATATTAATCGAATTCGAGGTTTCTTCATCGATGGTATTAAAAGCTCACAAATATCTTAGAATATGTTTTCGCAATGTTTGTTATAAAAGAAATACAGAGGATATGAGCACATGAACTGTGAATTAGGTCATTTTATAGAACCAAAAAGTTAACCTAGACAACATGTCAAACGACGTCGAATAAATTAGTATTTTACGACATCGTTTAATACGTTTTAATCTCTCCATCATCCAAAATATGCCCTATAAAAGTTTATTTAGTCTTTTATACGACGTTGTTTAGTTGTCGGTTAACCCATCAATAAGCCGCTTGGTGCATTTGGTGCCTCTCTTCTCATTTCTCCTCTCATTCCAACTCTTTCAAAAAGTTAATGTTGTCCACAAATACATGTAAAGCCCAAAAATCACAATCTCAAAACATGATATTCAGAGCTCTTATCATCAAAATGAATCTCTCTCAACACCAAAATCTTACCGACTTCCAACCATCGGGATCCAAAGACGCAGTGATCTTCGTGCTTATATATACCTGGTAAGGGACCAGGTTCCTTTGTGATTTTTATGAAAAGAGTTCTATAGCCTCTATAGTTTTGTATATGTCATATGTCCCTGTTGCAATCTGAAAGTAATTTTTTATAAGCCAACAAGTAAATTATGGCTTCCTTCCACATAAAAAAAAATATTTAGCCGCATGGAATGACACATTTCTCTTACTTGAGCATAGACATTTCCTTTATCATATTCAGTGTAACTATGGGGACACCAAGCCCGCAAAGTCGCCTTGCCGAAAACAAGCCTAAAGACATGTATTAAGACTTTGAGTTTTGGATTTTATTGTGATTTTTGTTTTGGTTGGTGCGTGTAGGATTATGCTTTGTACAAGATCTAAGTAAGTCCACAAGTACGAAAGAAGGAGAAAGCAGAGGAAGAAGAGAATGAGAAGCTGAAGAAAGAAGAAGAGAGGGAGGAGGTTAAGCAGATGGATTTGGATCAATCGGACCAATCACAACTGGATTTGTATCAACCGGGCCAACCACAGCTTCAGGATATTGTGTATCAACAACAACCACAATATTGTTTACTTTTAGCACAAGATCAAGAGCAACAACAATTGCCAAACGAAATGAAATGCAAACTAACTTGTGTCTGGAAAATGGTATCTAACTAATCTACATTCAGTGAACAAACATACAAATCCTGATCACAATGATAACCTCCAAAGCAAACTTCTAAAGTATTTGACGTACGACACAAAACACATTGTGTATATACATCAATCTCTTTCCTACACCATTGTAAAAGCTTGTATTTGTCTTTAGATCCCTGTGCCGAAAACATCTTGTCCCTCTTTATAACCTGCAATTTCAAGTAGGTGGAATTGAGAACACACACATAAGAAAACAAAAACATGCAGTTCAAGGAGCTTATGTTTTCGAGAAATAGAATCTTTGGTCGAATATGCAGTTTTTTGAAAAATGCTGAGAACGTCAACCCATTCTCCAATTTCATGGACAACAAACATACTTTACTTAGTCACAGATCGAGTAACTTGTCTATTTCAGTCACTAGAACAGAAGCTGTATCGAATATCTCTTTTTCAGTCTCCTTGTTCTCCCACTCTAGTGCTAAACAATACAAGAAAACATTCTCAAAACTACTACAATTTATGGTACTCACTAATTAACTCCATTGCAGATTTTTTCCGTAACTACGTTCACTTCAAAGTTCGAATTCCAAGGACGAAGAAGCTTCAAGATGTCTCAAAATGTCAAAACACTGATTGGTTCTTGAAGAGTAGACAAGAGGAAACTTGAGAAAGAAGTAATTAATTGAAACACATAAGACAAAAGGTTTAAATATCAGAGCATGGACCAGAGGATGAATCAGAGTTAGATTTTAGTCACATGAGGGTCACGTGATCTATTAAGAATTTGAGCGCCAAACTTTTTCATAAACCCACTCATCTCTTTTATGCTCTTATCTTTCTGCATTTTGTTGTTTTGCACACCAAGTGTTTGATTCATTGCCACTGAGAATGGAACTGTTGAGAAATAGGAGAAAGAGTGTTGTAATCAAACTTTGATTGATTCCTAAACTTGAAAGACGAACTTGAGATTGTGATTAGAGAAGAAGAGAACAAGAAAGAGAAGATTTTAAGTGCTTAGAGAAACGGAGGCGATGCGTATAAGGGAGAAGACAACGTTGTTTTGTGTTTAGGTGTTAAGGGCATAAGAATAAGGGTGAATTTCATAATGGGGCATTTTTTATGAGTTTGTGGCTAAAAGAGACACTTTATGACGAAGCGGTACTTTCTCCCTTGTTTTGTTTTTTTTTTGGACTAATATGCCCTCAACTAAATCTTTGCAAACAAACAATCACTACAGGAATATTGAGTATTTATAGCACTATACAATAGCGTTTGTGAACATTATGCTATCTTTTCTGTACCTCTGAACTTTACATAGCGTTTCTACCGTGTTGAAATGCTATAATAGAGTTGCCCAATTTTTTAAAGATATAAAACGCTATGGAAAGTGTAGGCGCTAAAATGTTTTCCTTTTCCCGGTCACTTAGAAATTTTTGGGGTTTTTTTGTTTTGCCTTTTGCCTAAACTCTTAGAAACTTTTCCCCTTTTCTCCATTTCCTCTCTCGCTCTCTCAGCTACTTGTTCCGCTTCCCCACAAAACCGAAGAAGATCTGTTCCACCATCATGATCTTGGTCCACCGATGGGTATAACCGTCCAATCACAACCGTCTATTCACCACCACCACCACAATTCCGAAGTCGATCCCGCGTTTTCTCTCCCGGAATTCGTGCTCTTCTGTTCTTCTCCATCCGGAGATTCTCTTGGTCACTCCTCCGACATTCAACGCAGATTCGCACTCTCTCATGATTCGTTGTCTCCGCGAGGGCCATCTCGCTACTCCGGCGGAGATCCGTATCGCTACGCCGAGGTCTGTCCTCCAGTCATATCAGACCTAGATCTCGCCGCTTCCTCTGTCTCTATCTCGGTCTGCGACCTAATCGTTGATAGAAGACCTAATCTCACATCTCAGACCTAGATCTCGCCGCTTCCTGTGTCTTTATCTCGGTTTGCGACCTAATCGCGCGAGCTCACTCTTCCCCTTTCTGAGCCAAAACCCTTGTTCACCTCCTTACTGCAGAAAGCCGTACTAAATCGAAGGTGAATGATAATCTCTTTTGTTTTTTAACACATATCATTTGTATTTCTTGATTTGTAGAGATATCGATTTGTAGTGATAACACAAAATCGAAGCTGAAAGATATTGATATTGCCTTTGGAAGTATCTGTTAGAGGAAGCAATCTATTGTTTATTGATATGTTTACTGTTTTTCTTTGGTTTGACTGTAGGATGATTAGCCAATGATTTTATCGTTGGTGATTCTCACAATTAGACTGCTCGAAAGAGCAAACTGGAGAACTGCCTTAAAATTGCCTATTGGAATGGTCCCTGCAGGTTCGTTCTGCTTCATCTTTCTTGTGTCTTGTGTGTTCCATGTGAAAGTCTAGATGTTAAAGGTTATCCTTCAGTAAGATCAAAACAATTTCTGTTTATCATACCAATTGATATCTTGTGTATGAGAAACTTCAGCAAAATCTTTTACTCTCTATTTCTTCATATGCTCTAAAATGCTTGATGGCTGGAAGTGGTAATGGCATGATAAAATCATTGTAGCAACTATCTCACAAGCGACAACCAAATTCTTCAGTGTCTTGATGCTTGCTTGGGGTATGCAAGGAATTTTAATTTGCAAGTTCTTTTATTTGCAAATGAAACTAGTGGCTGAGGTTTCTGAATTATTTTATTTGATAATTTCAGTCTATCTCAGGTTTAGTGGCTAATATAGACATCGAGTCAGAGAATAATATGGATGGGTGGTGCTCGCTTTGATATCTATGTATGTTTAGTTGAACATTTGAAACTTTTTCTGCAATGCAAGTTTTAAGTATGTGTTTAGTCTATTCTATCCATTAAGTTGCTGGTGGAGGTTGAACAAAAAAAATGTGATTGCATGATTCTAATTGGATGTTGTCTTATTCTACTAAAGTTATATTCTGTTTGCACTTCTATTGCTTGTATTTGCAGGGTCTTCAGAGAATAATATGCTTAAGACAATACAATGGCTGATTTTATTGCAACAATGGCAATAAAAAGTGGAAGGAGACGCAAAAGGAAGATACAATTAAGCAAGCTTTTCACATTAACAGGTGCTAAAGCTTGTTTCAAGTCAGAACATTCACGGATCGGACGATCTGGTTTCTCTCGTGTGGTTTTTTGCAACCAATCTGATTCCCCTGAAGCTCAATCAAGAAATTACTGTGACAACTACGTTAGGACCACCAAGTATACTCTCACCACGTTCCTCCCTAAATAACTGTTTGAGCAGTTCAGAAGAGTCGCCAATTTCTACTTCCTTGTTGTTGGGATCTTGTCTTTTACTCTTCTCGCTCCTTATACCGCTGTGAGTGTCATTGTTCTGCTGACTTTCGTCATTCTCGCTACTATGGTTAAAGAAGGTGTAGAAGATTAGCGCCGGAAATAGCAGGTACTTTGATTGATTTTGTACTAGGAAAGATGTAGACATTCAAGAAGACTCTGAGTTTAGGAAGAAGTTAGAGGATGTAGACATTTTTCTTTTATTAGGTGTTTGTATCGAATCATGTTGAACTAATGTTTGTATCTTTATGATAGTTTAAATCCAGTATTCTATAAGTTTATTTAACGTTGTTTTGTCAACCAGAATTATAAAAATTTATATAATTATAATATTATATTTATATATATATATAATTATTAAAATATATATAAAATTATAAATAACAGTTTCTAAATGCTATTATATATATTATAAATAGCAGACACGAAAACGCTATGTTATATAAACATATTATAGCAGTACAAAAAACCGCTATCTAAAGTCACTAACCTATTATAGCAGGCGCATATACAGCGTTTGTAAAAACGCTATTATATCTTTAGATAGCGTTTTTCCGATGCTATTAATACCCGATATTCCTGTAGTGAATACGCAAACCAAACATTCTCAAAACTAAATCTAAAACAATAACGACAATCTCTCCCTCTTTTCTCTCTCTCTCTCTCTCTCTCTCTCTCTCTCTCTCTCTCTCTCTCTCTCTCTCTCTCTCTCAATTTTCAATTTCCATGGAAATCCAACATGAATCAACTCCACTCCGATTCTGTAAAATATCAAATTCACTACATCAACAGATGATAAAATCAGGAAAAGCAAGACCTTTTTCATTTTTTGGGTTTCATTTCGACCACTTTGATAAAGTAACACAATTAAACCAAATGAAGAAGGGATCTAGAAGAAGAGATGCGGGAGAAGAGATGTGGGTAAAATCGCGGTAATTGAAATCATGGATTTGGAGGTGTTTTGCAGGGCTAAGGGGTTTGCTGTCGCCGGAAAAGCGAAGTGGTGAAGTTTTTTTTCTGGCAATGATGGATGTGTACGGTTGTCAGATTTTGATGGACATGTTGAGAAGACATATCGTTTATTGTGGACAGAGGGTAGTGTGGACGTGTAACATTTATCGTGTGGATGGATATTTTTGGGCTAGTTTTTTGAACAAATACACTTCGTATGAGTTATACCTCCGTCAAATGGATATAAATTGACAAGAATTGTTGAGTGGACATGGATATGTGTACATAAAAAACATATGTATCCATGTCTATAGGTATAATGTGTAAAAAATAGTTTTCATGAAGTCTGGTGCCTTGTTATTTAGTTTAATAATATTATACATGAGTGGTGTCCATGTGAACTTGTCCATGAGATTTTTTTGTAAAATATATATTTGAGACAAGTCAGAAAACCAACTTGAATCCATACGAAACTGTATTTATTAGCAAAATTAGGTTTAATGGATATATGTCCTCAGTAATTTGTCCACACTACTTTGACGTTTATGGCACACATAAGTTGTCCACATAACATGTCCGCATGTACAGTCTATGATCATATGTAACGGTGTCCATGTGGTCGTGTCCATAGGCATATCGATAACAAATTGGTATTCATAAAGTCCATTGCTTGGTTATATATTCTCATAATCTGACTATATGGGCATGCATGGTCTCCATGTGTACTTGTCCATGGAAAATTTGTGTTAAGAAAATAAAAATCACAGAAAATATTTTGAATTCATCGCGTCATTGTTCATGTGATTGCTTCCAGATGTTCAATGATGAATTTTTTACTGGATATACTAACATTATTTTCCTAATATGGTTCCATTTGTGTAACATTTATTGTTTAGAAGGACAGTTTTAAGGCTAGTTTTTTTAACACTCACCCTTCGTAGGAGTTATACACTCATATAGTTATACACTCCATCATATGGACAGAAATTGATAGAAATTGTTGAGTGAAGATGGATATGTGTACATGTTAATATGTCAACAAAAGGTAGTTATCAAAAAGGTGGGTATCCATAATAGTTTGTCCATTTGGACTGGATTGGACATGGTTCCATGCACAAACTCTTGAGATATTTTCCATCTCCTCCGTCAAATCCTACATTGTTTGGCACTTGAAAACTCATGTTAAATGAAACCATTGAGAAGAAATTAGAATCTCAAAAATGAATCATGTGGGAAGATGAACTAAACTCATAAAATTGAAGAATTGAATGAAGTTTGGGAAAAATAGAATAGTTTCGGATCAAAGAACTCATAAAATTGAAGAATTGAAAGAAGTATGGACACCACTCATGAACTAAAAATGAATAAACAAACACATAAAAATGAAAATTACATGGTTAGAGATCTCTAACATAATTTGTTATTCTATTGATTGAGACTAAAATTAAATCTAAAAAATGAATGGTATAGGAAAATGAGAGAGAAACAAAGATGATGAAAAAAAGTAATATAAGATTGGTAAGATGAGATTGTTAGAGAGAATGGTGTAGGAAGATGAGAGAGAAATAAAGATGATGGAAAGAACGAGCTGAAATTAGTAGAAAAAAAAAGCTATAGTTAGATGGCATTTTGTGAATATGGATTTGGTTAGAGGGTAAGGTAGACAAAACATGTATCAAAAGTAACTAATATTTAGAAAGTGCCCAATTGTGCATCATAACTTAAAAAAAGTGCCCCATAGTGGAATTGTCTCTAAGAATAGTCAGCCGAATGTTTATGGGCGTAAGTGATTTGCATAACTATATGTTATAATCTTAAGTGAGTCATATATATGTTGTAAGGTGCACAATGAATTATTATGTAAAAAGAGATAAAACTTAATAATTGGAGGTAGTAGTACCAAAATATTTTTTTGAAGGGCACAAGGTTGGATAGGTCTAAGAAGTAGTGGGTCTCATTCGCAAAATAAATCGAGGTATTACAATCATCTCATTTACGTAGCACAACGTTTTCGTTACAAATCAAAATTATTATCTCTGAAATTATGAATAATTGTTGTTCTTTTTTTTTTTTTTTTTGAACACCAATTGTCGATCTAAAAATTGTATTTAGAAAAGACAGAATATAGTGTATCTGAAAATACTATATCATCCAAATTATCGTTGTTTTTCTATTTATTTAGCGTTGTTTATTTTTCGGTATCTCAATCATTTTCATGCCTTTGAATTATTGTTCCGATCCAGAATACGATTTTTTTCTTTTTTTAATGGTCAAAGAACATGATTTTATTAATGCGATTACATAAATTTTTTTTTTTTTTCATAAAAAGTTTGAGGAGTAAGACCATAATTAATGGTAGAGACCCACTAAGTGTTCTTTAACAATATTTTAGTATTTAATTTGAGTTAAGAGATTTATTAGGGTGGACTCTAGTATACTACTCCAATTATACCGTTTTTTCGGTATACACTCTAAATTTTTTGCCTATCTTTTAAACATCCTAAACAATTGTTTCCTCTATAAAACATCACGAATTATACAATGTCTTATAATTGCAACATAGTGATTCTAAATTGTTATTGGATTTATTACATCTCATCCAATCTTCTTCTTCATATTAAAAATCTCCATTAGGGTTTCTCTTTTCTTCATCGCTTTCAATTTTAAATAATCCTAATCTTCAATTGAAAGCGATGAAAAAAGAGAAAACCCTAATGGAGATTTTTAATAGGGAAGAAGAAGATTGGATGAGACGTAATTATGGTTGTTTAAACTTTTTTGTAACTAATTGCAACATGTAATGGGCCAAGGCCCTGCCCAAAAAACAAAGGGAGGCCCACTTCTTTTTATTAATATAATTATTAAGTTAAAAAAAAAATTATGGTTGTTTATACCTGATTTTCGGTTTAATAAATCCAGTCACAATTTTAGATTCACTATGTTGCAATTAGAAGAGATGGTATAGTTCGTGATGTTTTATCGAGGAATAAATTGTTTAGGATGTTTAAAAGAGAGACAAAAAGTTTAGGATGTATACCGAAGAAGCGGTATAGTTGAGGTAGTGTAACAGAGTCGACCCGATTTATTAGGTAGTTTAGTTTAATTTTCCTCCTATATTCGTAGAGACTCTATATGAGATCTTTAGCAATATTTTATTATTTTTATTTGTTTGTAATGGTTATTAAATGACGGAAGAGAGAGAGAGAATAAATATTTTTTTTCCCTTAGACAGTATGCGTCTCTTTAAGTGTGATAAGGTCTCTTAAATCATAGACCGGTTTGGCAAAATGAGAGACTGTCTTCATTTTTTAATTATTTTGGCTGAGAGACTGTCTCATTTTTGGGTTTAAGACACCGATAATTATCCCCTAAGTATCACTTCTCTTTCTTTTCACTATAATTCGAGAGTGAATATGATTTTACATCGCTCCATACTCAACTGGTTCATCGCTTCAATGAAGGCGCAACGATGGAAGTGGATGGACCAAAACTCTTCCTATTGTTCTTACCAATCTAGAAAACTCCAAAAATCCAATAACACATTAAATTTCCAAATAAAGAAAATACTGAAAAGATATCATTATATATACTTCATAGCGAAATTAAAATCTGTAAAACTATATAATTAATTCATGTTATTTTTATTTCTATATAAAAGCTTTAATAAAGAATGAGTAAGCACATTCTAATCCATGATGTCTGTTGGGCATAATTTTATCATCGACATTAAATAAATAAAATCTGAGACAAATCCCACAAATCCGATAATTCTAAAGAAGATAAATAATATTTTCCGAGAATATTGGATAATATCAACGAGAATCTTGAGATAATCTAAAAATCTCGTGATTATCCTTATCCTAGAAGGAATCAAGCAACAGACTCTCAATCCCACGATGATTGGACTCATGTGGATTCTCTATAAATAGAGAGGTATGGATGCTAGCAATAGACATGAAATCGAGAGCAAACACAAGGCAAGAAATTGAGAGCAAGAGACACCATCAATCGACTTCTAGAGGCGATTAGATCGATTTATTGTACTTTGATTCTTGTATTTGCTTTCGATACTTTGATCAATAAAGAGACTACATTCGACTATTATTCTTGTTTTCCGTAGACTCTCACGAACCGATTATTTTTGCCCAAACAATTGGCGCTAGAGAGAGGGGCAAGAGTAAATTACGTGAGATGGCAGGAATCGAAGGAGAAACGACTAACACCGATTTTGCCGCTCAACTTGCAGCCATGGCTGCCAAGTTGGAGGAGACGACACAGAAACTTGCACAGATCGAAGCAGACAACGCCAAACTGAGGGAAGAAAATGCTTCGCTAGTGACAGCAGGGAGAGTTCTCAAAGTAGCGAGCTCCCGATATCTTAACACGACACATGTGTCTGGTGCAACTTCACCGTTAATGGTGGATGGACCAGTACAAAATCCTCGTCAGGAGCACGAAGGAATGATTCAAGACACCAGGGAAGCCCATGACAATCTTACCGGTGGAGAATGCTTGAACCGTCCAGGAGACGAAGACACCCAGCATGTGATAGAAGCTGATCACGGGCAGTTTGTCAAGTCAGCTGAAGCTACTTTTCTCGAAGCACTGATCTCTAAACGTATGGGAGCAGTACAAGAGATGATTGAACAAATACCTTGGGTAGCTCAACTAATCCGAAAGAACAACCTACACTCATACGCTGACACCCCCTTCTCTGATGAAATCGTACTCACTGAGATGCCAAGAAAATTCACGTTCATGACCATGAAGATGTATGATGGAATATCCGATCTGGATAACCACATGGCGCAATACAAGCAACGGATGTTCACCACAGCCATTCAAAGGGAACAACGAGAAGCTACCATATGCAAGGGATTCGGTTCGAGTCTCATCGGAGCTGCACTTCAATGGTTCATTAACTTACCGAATGGCTCCATACATTCGTTCGCATCACTGACAGATCAATTCGTTGAGCAGTTTGCAAGCAGCAGAAACTTGAAAAAAACGGCGGACGATCTCTACGAGATACAACAGAAAAAAGGAGAACCGTTACGTGCCTATGTGGGATGCTTTAATAAAGAGAAGGTGTCGATACCAAGCTGCAATATGTCTACTGCAATATCGGCATTCAAGAGAGGCTTACTCCCTGATGGTGACTGTTGATACCGGATCCCAAACTAAAGATGGATCCAAGCCGGCAGCCCAAAAGCAAGGTCCAGTCACCCTAGAAGAAAGCTCGGGTGGTAAACGGCTCAGAAAGGAGAAATGAGCTCGGACGAAAGGAAAAGGCCCACGGTCCGAAGCCCACTAGAGAATTCAAATGTAGCTGTTACAATAATAAATGACAAGATCAAAACCGATACAATTAATGAGAATCATTGTAATAATAGCATTTATAAGCAATTAATGTCCTAAATAGGAGTATAAATATAAGATGAGTCCAATGTAATAGGGAACATGTTGTTTTTTGGCAATAATACTCATACTATACTATTTTCCAAAGGCAGATTATTGTTGAAATCTTTTGTTTATTTCTAAATTTTCATCCATTTTATTCTTTTCTATTTATAATTATTTGAGTGTTGGATCCAAGATCCACATTTTGGCGCTAGAAGGAGGGGAGACATAGTCTTCACTCACGCATTTCCTACCTTGGTTACAACTTCATTCAGCTAAAACATCAAATCATCATGTCTCGCGATACCGATTCGAATGAACCAGATCCCGTGATGGATGCGATCAATGCGTTAGCTGCAAAATTCACGGCTGTTGAAAGCAATATCGCTACTTTGACAGCTGGTCAAGAGAGTGCTTTGAAAAATCATGACACTGTAACAGCTCGACTGGATTCTTTAACTACGGTAATAGCTAATCCGACGACAGCAGCGGCTGTATCTCAGGTCCTGCCGGTACTCCAACCATCGCACATTGAAATCCCCACTGATCTACCTGAAAGCTCTGGTCCAGAGCAGCGCAACAGGGAGGAAAACCCAATCGACGTAACTAGCTTGGATGGACAACAGGAAACTCCGAACACAACACAACGCGCGAATCATCTGAATTCAGATTTCTTAGACGTGCAACGCGAGCTCAAAGAAATGCGAGCTAAATTTCATCAGGCTGTTAGCCAGGCTCCTCAGATCGATCGGGTCATTGAAGAGACCTGTCGAACTCCATTTACTCCGGAAATTGCAAATGTGCGGCTTACTCAAGATACCTTCCTATGATGGGATAGGAGACCCAAGAAATTACTTAGCATCATTCTAGATCGCGGTAGGTCGTTTCGATCTGGAAGAATCCGAGCAGCAGGCTGGATACTGTAAAATCTTTGTTGAACATCTATCCGGACCAGCCCTATTATGGTTGACCCAACTCAAATCGGAATCCATAAAAAGTTTCAAAGATTTCTCATCAGAATTTCTCAAGCAATACTCCATGTTCATTGAGAAGGGCACCTCGGATGCGGATCTTTGGGCTTTGTCACAAGGACCAAATGATCCACTTCGCAAGTACATCACAAAATTCAAAGAAGTTATCACAAAAATACCGGGTATATCCCATTCAACGGCGATTTCTGCTTTGAAGCATGGGCTGTGGCACGAATCGAGGTTTCGGGAGGAACTAATCATCAATAAACTGGATTGTATCCAATATGCATTGTTCCGAGCTAATAGCTGGATTGAGGCTGAAGAGGACAAGAGGTCTACTGCGAGGAAATTCAAAAATTCACAAACTCCCGCCAAGACAAACGCTCATGTTCAGAATAAAAAATTCGAACCAAGAGAACAGCGGGATCAAAAACGCCTCGGCGTAAACCCGCAAAGTAACAACATCTCGAAATCTAATTTCAGAACAGGGAAGAAACCTTCCTTTAACACATGGATCCGAGATGAGAATGCTTATTGTGATATTCATAGGGTCAAACGAACATACAACTAAGGACTGTGGTATCCTGAAAAGGCACCTTGCAGATCTATGGGCATCAGGAACCTTAGCAAACTTCAACACTGAGGAGTTTATAGCACAATATCACAAGGCAAAAGAAAATCTCATCTTTCTCCGAACACTGGAAAAGATGGGTATTTCCCGAGCAGATATCATAGGAACCCCGATGCCACTGATAGCTTTTACGAATGAAACTTCGTTGTCTTTGGGAACTATCAAACTACCATTCCTCACAGCTGGGGTACCAACTATTGTCGAATTCACAGTTTTTGACAAACCTTCGTCCTACAATGTGATCCTCGGAACATCGTGGATCTACCAGATGAAGGCGGTACCATCAACTTACCATCAGTGCATTAAGTTCCCATCAAACGAGGGGATAAAAACCATTTACGGAGAACAACAGACGGCTCGGACATGCTATCATGCAAGTCATAAATTACGGCCACGATAGCAATTACAGAACTTCGGGATTATGCCATGAACTATTAAAGTTCATAATCCCGCAGATACGACCGAAGAAGTGATTTTCCATGAAGGCTACCCTGAACAAAAGGTAAAGAGAGGTATCGCAATGGATGCCAACGAAAGGGAAGCCTTGATTCAAATGCTAAAAGATCACAAGGCTACTTTTGCTTGGGAAGCAAAGGATATGCCAGGTTTCGATCTCAAAGTGATCTCTCACGAACTACATGTAGATCCGAGCTTCAAGCCGATAAAACAGAAGAGACGTAAGCTCGGACCCGAACGAGCAAAAGCTGTCAATGATGAAGTAGATAAACTCTTAGCCATAGGGTCAATAAGGGAAGTAAAATACCCGGATTGGCTCGCTAATCCGGTCGTAGTAAAGAAGAAAAATTGTAAGTGGAGAGTCTACGTTGATTTCACTGATCTAAATAAGGCATGTCCGAAGCATAGTTTTCCGTTGCCACATATTGACCGACTCGTCGAGTCGACGGCCGGACATGAGAGATTATCTTTCATGGACGCTTACTCGGGATATAATCAAATCATGATGAATCCCGAAGATCAAGAGAAAACATCTTTTATCACTGATCGAGGAACGTATTGTTACAAGGTAATGCCTTTTGGATTGAAAAATGTCGGAGCCACCTACCAACGACTAGTGAACAAAATGTTTGATGATCTCCTTGGGAAGACGATGGAAGTTTACATTGATGACATGCTTGTAAAGTCCCTTAGAGCAACTGATCACGTTAGTCATTTACTTCAGTGTTTCGTGATACTGAACAAATTCGGTATGAAGTTGAACCCTGCGAAGTGTACTTTCGGGGTTCCATCTGGAGAGTTCCTGGGCTATATTGTGACGGAAAGAGGGATCGAGGTAAATCCAACTCAAATCAACGCATTCTTAAATATGTCATCACCTCGGAATATCAAACAAGTCCAACAATTGACAGGGCGAATCGCGGTATTAAACAGATTCATCTCGCGGTCCAGTGATAAGTGCCTTCCTTTTTACCAATTGTTAAAAGGAAATAAGCAATTTATTTGGGATGACAAGTGCGAGGACGCATTCTCTAAACTAAAGGAATATTTGACCACACCACCTGTATTATCCAAACCCGAGTCTGAGGAAAAACTGTATTTATACGTCTCAGTGCCACTCATTCGGTTAGCGGCGTTTTAGTCCGAGATGATCACGGCGAACAAAAACCGATTTATTATGTTAGTAAAACTCTTCTCGATGCAGAAACGCGGTATTCGATGATGGAAAAGTTAGCATTAGCAGTTGTCATGTCAGCTAGCAAGTTGCGACCATACTTTCAATAACATCCAATCGAGGTTTTAACTTCTCACCCATTACGAACAATTCTACATAGTCCGGGGCAATCGGGAAGATTAGCCAAGTGAGCAATAGAATTAAGTGAATACGACTTAGAATATAAAGGAAGGGCCAGTGCGAAAGCACAAGTTTTGGCAGATTTCTTAACCAAGCTGCCAACCTCAGGTTCGGTTGATGAACCGGGTATTGGAACCATGTGGATACTCCACGTAGATGCGTCTTCATCCAAACACGGTTCAGGGATTGGTATCAGGCTTGTTGCACCCGGAAAGGAGGTAATAGAATAATCTTTTCGACTCATTTTCCCAGCATCAAACAACGAAGCAGAGTACGAGGCTTTAATAGCTGGAATGTGACTTGCGACGAGTATGAACATGAAGGAGCTCACAGCCTACTGCGATTCGCAGCTAGTCGTTAATCAATTTATTGGTGATTACGAAGCTAAGGATCAACGAATGGAAGCTTACCTTCATCTAGTTAAGAATCTAGCAGTCAATTTTAAGCATTTCGAACTCATTCGAATTCCCCGAAGTGAAAATACTTCGGTTGATGTGTTAGCAGCCTTAGCTTCCACTTCGGATCCAGATCTCAAAAGGATCATTCCGGTAGAAAGCGTAATATCTCCGAGCATTTCAATCCAAGACCAGGTAGCGGTTGTTACAAGGTCAAAGTTCAGGGCAAATCCGAATAGCCAAATAGAATCACTCCCGAACAAAAGGGTTCGGAAGAATCCTGTGCAATGAACGTCTGTAGAAAAGCCATCCGAAGCATCCGAATCAAGTAAAGAAAATGAAGAAGTAGTAGATTCCGAAGCAGCTGAAGTCAATACTTCGGATTTAGCACCAGAGCCAAAACAACAACCTCGGACGAGGCAACTTGATGCATCATCCGAAATATGGGGGAGTGATTGGAGAATTACGATCAAAAGGTATATCGAGCTCGGAGAACTACCAGAGGGCAAATGGGAAGCTCGAAAGCTGCGCATATAAAGTGCCATATATTGTTTGATACAAGGGGCACTTTATAGACGCTGTCTAAGTGACCCATACTTGTTGTGTATTCATGGAGAGGAAACGAATGTTGTGACGGCTGAAACACATGAAGGGCTCTGTGGAAGTCATTCGTCCGGTCGAGCGATGGCGTTCAAAATCAAGAGGCAAGAATTTTTCTGGCCAACAATGATAACAGATTGTGAAAAATACGCCCGACGTTGCAAGAAGTGTCAACAACATGCACCGTTGATTCACCAACCTTCGGAACAACTATCTTCAATCACAGCACCTTACCCATTTATGCGTTGGTCAATGGATATAATCGGACCTTTACATCGATCTACTAGAGGAGTACAGTTCTTACTCGTCCTCACGGATTACTTCTCAAAATGGGTTGAAGCCGAGGCCTATATCTCAATAAAGGATTCTCAAGTTAAGACTTTCTTATGGAAAAATATCATCTGTCGCCATGGAATACCATCCGAGATAGTGACTGACAATGGGTCACAATTAATTTCGGCGGACTTTGAAGATTTTTGTTCCTCTTGGAAGATTAAGATTAGTTATTCAACACCTCGATATCCACAAGGAAATGGTCAAGCTGAAACGACCAACAAAACGATTTTGTCGAACTTGAAGAAACGTTTAACAGCCCACAAGGGAGGTTGGTACGACGAGTTACAACCTGTATTATGGGCTTATCGGACGACGCCACGACAAGCTACTGGGAGACTTTTTTTCCCTGGTATAAGGTATGGAAGCAATTGTGCCATCTGAGAATGAAGTACCTGGACTTCGACGGACTGAGTTGCCACGACATGTCGCGACGAATAACCAGATTCTCGAGGATACTTTAGATACGACCGACGAACAACGGGATAGAGCAGTAATTCGTTTACAAAATTACCAGCAAACTGCGGCTCGATATTATAATTCTAAGGTAAAGAATCAACCTTTGAATGTCGAGGATTTTGTCCTTCGTCGCGTTTTCGAAAACAAGAAAGAAGATGGCGCAGGAAAGCTCGGAATCAACTGGGAAGGACATTATGAGGTCTCCGAGGTTGTTCGGAATGGTGTATATCGACTAAAAGAGCAAGATGGAACAGATGTCCCGCGCCCATGGAACATCTTGAACCTGAAAAAGTTTTATGCTTAATTTTTTAATTTTTGTAAAATGAACTACGGTTTGGCTTGATCCCTAACGAGGGTACGTAGGCAGCTCGTATGAGTTCAGCTATTTTATTAAATAAAATCCATCAAATCCTCTTTATTTCGTTCAAAAAAAAAAAGGGGGAAGGGGTTACACCACCTTCCTTCGGTTACAAGGAATTTCAAAAAGCGCCTTCAGAAGCGCAAAACACGTACCAAAACAAAGAGACAACAACTAAGGATTTGGCTTATATGAGTCTAGTCTTCTCTTTTGAACACTTCAACTCCTTCACTCGCGAGGTCAATTATTACCCGAAGACCAGCTGGTATCCCGCCAAAGAATTGATCGAAACCTAAATTAAGCTAGTGTTCGGGATGAGCTTCAAGAACACACAGATCTTTTGAGATTTCAAGCATCCGTTTTTCGAATTGAAACACCTTTCTTTGGAGAAACTCCCTTTCACTTCGGAGACCCTTGTACTTGGTTACAAGCTGTAACATTGATTATAATCAGTTATCTCCTTCATGTTCAATCGATTTGTTCTAAAAAAAAAAAAAAGTACCTTCTCGAGATAATCGTGTGCAGAAATGTAATGACCAGGAGAAAGTTGCTCGAGCATCCCCCGAGGAATCTGCATACCGGTCCCAATACCAAGACGACATTCACCTCCCCCTGGGCTAGCACGGAAGAGCTCTTCGCGAAAAGAAGTTTCGGCATCCTTAATCCGAGGACCTGGATGCTTGTTTCCAGGGCGTTTCGACCTACAACGTTTGGAGTTTGATCTCTTACCCATTTTTCATTTGATGAATAGAGGCTATGTCGTCGGATCTATTTAATTTTTTTAGGTATCGTTAGATGGGAAGGACTTTCTCAAATCACGGAGCAAATCATGTTCATCAAAAGTAAATGTAAAATAAAAACTGAGCGCGTAATCAAGGAAATTAAAGGAAATTCGATCAACAGAATACGGAAACCAAATCTTTGAATCTTCGAAAGGATCCATTGTTCAAAAGAAAGATTGGCCGAAGGCCCATAAAAGCGTATAAGTCTTAAACAAAACAAGAAGGCCTCAGGCCCATTAAAGGAGTATTAAGAAGGATCAGAGAGCGGGCCCATCCATGGGACATTTGTCAGCTCGCTTGGCCTCAGAAGACGAGAGACCGGCCCCAGCAGCATCGGGAGAGTCACGGCATTTACGCCTACTAAGAATGGAGCTCCGACGAGGTTCAACGGGGTGGTCTATTGGGATATCAAGAGGAATGGTGGAAGGAGTAGTCTTCGCCAATAAAGCGGCCTTGGCGCGCTTCCGGTGGACCTCAGAGGCTTTCTCTCCTTCCCTCATCCACTTTCGAAAAATGTCAGGAATATGCAAGATAGAATCAAAGTTCTGGCGCTCCCAGTTGATAGGATCCGTCTCGAGTCTCCGGATTCTCCTCTCGTAGTCCAAAATCTTAGCCTGTAACTTCTTCTTCTCGGCCACCAAACGCGAGCGCTTGGTGACAAGGTGGTCATGTTTTTCAACGATCTAAAATATATATATATATATATATATATATATATATATGATAGGGATTAAAAATCAAAGCCAGGGTCAACATCTAAGCATTCCAGAAATCCTAGAAGTATCTAGACCTAGAGGTCAACTGCAAAGCGTTACTAGGCAAGAAGGTAGTAAGGAGAAGGAACAAACCTCAGCCATATAATCCTGAACCTGAGACCACTCATAAACACAGTCGGGAATCTCCATATCGGGATATTGAACGCCTAGAGTAATCAATTTGCCATTCGTGTCTCTGCTTCTGGTCGGAAGACGAGGAAAAGGGAGACGGCCTTGAACGGGCGCCTTAGCACCTTCACGAGGAAGAAAACATGATAACCGAAAAAGAAATATGCGCAGAGAGAAAGAGGAAGAAAGACATATAGAAAACCCAAAAGGTTTCGTATCTCTTCCTCCTCAATATAAAGAAATAATCATGGCATTACGATTTCCAATTACGGTAGTAAGAGAGTGCAATAAAGAGGGCAATTAAGCCACTCCACCTAAAGACCTAGAGGGTCTAGAGAAACTCAAGCGTCAAATCAGTTTCAAAATTGAAATTTAATATTAAACAGATGGGCTTGACCAGAGATATAGGCTGAGCCCAAAAAGAAAGAATGTGATCTTTCATAGGAAGACACAATGGCAAAATCCAAGGGTATTTCTTAAAATCCGAGTTCCGAGCTCACTAAGTTCGGAACACCGAGCTCATACTTCAATGAAAAAATATAGTTTAACGAACAGCAGAAGGTCAAAAAGATGGACATATGTTCACTTTTTAAAGACCAATGGGCCTGATCAACCCTGACGTTCTCAGCAAACAACATAGAACCTTTGAATCGAATAGAAAGGCTTTGCAAACCTAAAAATTTGAATTAAATTCAAAGTTTGAAAGCCCCCTCGGGCAAAATAAAACATTAAAGTTATAAAAGCCCCCATGGGCAACAAAATAATAAAAACAAGTCTTAAAAGTGAAGGGACATTTCCCGGATAAAGCGGATGCAACCGCAAGATTAACTAGCATCAGGAGTTGAATCTACCAAGTCCGAACTAGTTACTTCAACAGGGTTCACTTCGAGAGTCGGCGGAACGTCCGAACTGGCACGCTGAATACCAGCCTCGGAAACAAGGGGAGATCGAAGCTCGGATACCTGTTGATTTCCGAGCAAGAAAAAGTTAGAACCGAATTGATAGATAAAAGAAGGAATTATGGAATTCACCTCTAAGCTAGCTGGGGCTGAAGCAGAAGAAGGAATGATTCTCTCAGAAGACTCAAATCCTCCTTCCGAAATGTTTTCTTCACAGGCCAAAGATGGACCGATTTCATCAACAGGAGGAGAATCAACAAAGTATTTGGCATATTTCTGAAGATCGAAATCAGCCAGGGGAAGAGAAGAAATTTTCTCGTTAGTTTCCTTCAACATCCCATCCAGAACATCAAGCTCATCACCAGGAGAGACCTTGCCTTCGATAATTTGAGCGAGAAGCAGCTTGTTACTATTTATTTTCACCAACTCAGCCTCAGCCCTTTTCCTCGCTTTGGCATGACGAAAGTACTCAAAAATGTTATCAAAGAGTATTTGGCCTCGGGTCTTTACCGTTTTCTAAGCTGAGTGAGCCGATACCTTCAAATCGTATTCGCGAAGTTTAACTAGGG
>OVBW01000602.1:8581-20618 GCA_900406355.1 Erysimum pusillum | reverse complement strand
TACAACTGATTGCCGTATTGATCCGGTAGTTGTTTTATTCTAGGTTTATTAATTGAGCGAAGATCATGGTTCGAGAGGGTTTCAAAAAAGAAGAAACTTTAAATAACAGAAGAACAGAGAAAAAGGAACTAAAGCGATGAAGGAAGAATTGATCGATGTCCCGACGCCGGCAAGCAAAGGCTTTGCCGGCGCCGGAGGAAAAGTTTACAAGCGCTTTCTCGATTATGTGTGTGGACGAGACATATGAGAGGGTTAGTGCAATATATTCCCTAGTTTTGATTAGGGATATGGTAGAAGTGCAAATGCCCCATTTCGGCGCAAGAGAAAAGGAACGCGTGTGATCTATAATAGAGATGTACACACATAATAGGTCACAAAAGATACGTGACAAACTAAAAACACACAAATCTAAATATAAACTCAATAAATACACCATTTATATCCCCATACTAATGGCTGTCAGAAAATCATTCAGAAATGGCTGTCGGAAATCAGTAAAAATAAATAACTGACAGATTTTCGACAAATTTCTAATGGATATATCTGACGATGAACCAACGGAGTTTCTGACAAATTTACGATGAACATACCAAACGACAAACCGACAAAGTTTTCGATAGTAATTACTCACCAATTTTCCTCGTGCAGGAGACATGCATAATCAATACAATAAAAGATGGATGTTTCTCTCTTGGTAGGGTGTGAAAATGGATAAACCAACCCATAACCCAATGAGTTAAGACTTAAATGGGTTATGAGTTGATTTAACTCATTTGTTAAATGGGTTGAGTCAACTCATAAACTCAATTAATTTGATGGTTTTAATGGTTAAATGAGTTACCCATAAAAATAAAATAATTAATTAATAAATAACTTTTAACAATAAAAATATAAATAGTTATCTAATAATTATTATCATCATATATTATCATTTTGCCATCATCATAAATAATATAAAATCAGGATTTTAACAGGAAATTTTGTGGAACCGTGTTTTGGCGGGAAAATTTGTGAAACCGTATTTTTGGCAGAAAAATTTGTGAAACCACGTTTTTAGCGGGAAAATTTGTGAAAACACGTTTTTGGAGAGAAATTTTGTGAAACCGGGTTTTTGGCGGAAAAAATTTGTGAAACCGTATTTTTGGCGGGAAAAAGTGTGAATTCACGTTTTTAGCGGAAAATTTTGTGAAGCAGAAAATTTTGTGAACTCGTGTTTTTGGCGGGAAAATTTTGTGAAACCGTATTTTTGGCGGGAAAATTTGTGAAAACACGTTTTTGGCGGGAAATTTTGTGAAATCGCATTTTTGGCGGAAAAATTTGTGAAACCGCATTTTTGGCAGGAAAATTTGTGAAACCACATTTTTGGCGGGAAAAAAGTGTGAAATCACATTTTTGGCGGGGAATTTTGTGAAATCGCGTTTTTGGCGAAAAAATTTTGTGAAATTTTGGCAGGAAAATTTGTGAAACCGCGTTTTTGACGGGAAAAATTGTGAAAACATGTTTGTGGCGGGCAAAAATTTGTGAAACCGTTTTTTTGGCGGGAAATTTTGTGAAACCGAGTTTTTGGCGGGAAAAATTTGTAAAACCGTTTTTTGGCGGGTAAATTTGTGAAATCGTGTTTTTGGCGGGAAAAAATTTTGAAATCATATTTTTAGCGGGAAAATTTATGAAACCGTGTATTTGGCGGGAAAATTATGAAACTGTTTTGTAAACGAAAAAATTGTGAAATAATTTTTTTTTGCGGAAAAATTATGATATGATGATGATGATGGTAATATAATAATGATGATAATATGAAAATAATGATGATGATATTAATATTGTACTTGATGGGTTAACTTATAAACTATTACAACCCAACCCATGTGACTCATCAACCCATTGAACCATTAACTCACTTGAACCATGAACTTATTATGACATAAATATTAAAACCATTAAGCTAATGAGTCGGTTTGGGTCGAATTGATCCATAAAGTTTGACCCATTTTGACATTCCTATCTCCTCATGATGACACATAATGATCAGCCTTTTGGTTGAAGCATATCTTGACACATTACTTAAAATCAGTAGCCAATAAAACATAAAATAAACAATAAACACACAAGACCAACAACATAAATTATGAGATAAATTATGTGAGATTAAAGAGACAAAGGTTGAAGTGGCAAAACCTAATGTACTCTAAGAGATCCATCAACAACATTCACAAGGTAAACATCAAAATATTAATCTCTTACTGTTCTAGAGAGTTTGTGGGTGAAAAAGAAATCAAGAACTAAAGTGTTTGTAATCTCTAAACTTACTTTTAAGGTAATAAAATATATTAAAAACTAAATTTAAGAAATCAAATACTCAAAAATAAAATTATCATTAAAATTATCAAAAACTTTTAAAATTTGATTTCAAACAATATATATTAAATTATAAAATTGAAAAGAAAAATAAACAAAACAAAAAAATTTATAAAACAATTAAATTAAAAAACCAACCCGGCGGTGTAGCGCGGGTTCGAATTTGTTTAGATTCTAATATTACTCCCAAATAATGATGAATAATTGAATATGATACCATTTCGATAGTTCCACGATGCTTTTAGATTGGTGAATCATTAAAAGTCAAAAACTCAAACACTATCATGAAGGAATCATATAGGAAGCAAAAAAAAGGTTCACAAAATTAAGATATAAGATTTTCAAAAAACCTCCTTAAAGAAGATAATTTCACTCTATAAATTTATTATTTATAGACTAAAATTTTGATGTTTACCTTGTGAATGAGTGCATTGACCATAACCCTTTATATATTACTAAGTCCCTTCACATCTTTCCAATGTGGGATCTTTCTCCACACGCCCCCTTGAGATAATGGCCCGTCTAGCCATTAATCTCGACAATATCCAATCATAGGATCAATTTCGAGTTAGATCGGCCGCCTAATTTTGGCTGGACCAATTTCAGTTAAGATCGATCGGGTCTCTTTCGATGGACCGGATCGATTTCGGTTCGGGTGGGCAGCATGTGTTCGGGCTCTGATACCATGACAAGCTTGAATGAATGATTCGTGTTATTCATGCTTTGACCTAAAGGTCGATATTTATACAAGATACAAGAGCTAACAATATGACAATATCTAACAAAGGAAATCTAAATATACACAATATCTCCTATTTACTTGGGCATCAAGAGTATCTCTAATAAACATTTAGTAAACGGAGATGAGATTCGTGTGAAATCCAGGAACCAAATACACATTTAGTAAACGCAAAGTAGGTGTGAGATAAACAGTGCCCTGTTGAGAAGATAAAACATCCTCTCCAGCAGGTAGTTTCACAAATACAGGAGAGATAGGTCGAATGTCTTCAAGTAATGATGTTTGGCCAGTCATATGATGAGTGGCGCCTGTATCTACAATCCAAATAGTATCCTTAGGCTTACCACTTAGACGAGGTGTAGTGGCGTTATTGGTCGCATACATACATTGAACGATACTCCACTGGTCGTCAGAAAGACCACTTAATCCCTGACGATCAGCATCAGTAAGCGGAAGTGATGAAGTTGTAGCAGCGGAATTAGCAGCAGTGATTTGGGTGACATTTGAGCGAGGAAGAAGACCACGTCCTCTGCCTGTTGAAGAAGAAGCAGATCCACGAGAGAAGGTTTTGTTTTTAGTTCGATCTTCCCACCAGTCTGGATAACCAACTACTTTAAAACAGGATGAAGCTTCATGACCAGAACGACCACAAGCAGTACACATGCGAGATAGATCACGATTGATACGAGATGCGGAAGCGTTGCGTGGAGCAGATAATTGAGATGCAAGGCTCATTAGCTCAACATCCTTTGTAGCTCCAAGCCGAATTGTTTCATTCTGAACCACCGTTTGGTACACGGTGTCGAGATCCGGTAGCGGGGAAATAGCACAGATTTGAGATCGTATGACACCATGAACAGCATCATCAAGTCCAGAAAGAAAATCATGAATTTTCAAAATTTCAAGTTCTTTGTTACGAGCTGTATTAAGATCACACTCACACTTATTGTAGGTACAACGCTTGGAATTTGTGCATTCAGCAATTCCATCCCAAAGCTTTGTCAATCTGCCGAAATAATCATCAATAGAGGTACCGTTTTGTTTTGCAGGTTGCGAGTGCATTACAGAGCTGTTGCAGGTGAGCGCCACTTTTGATGGAGAATCTCTTTTTGATGATGTCCCACAAGTCGCGTGCAACTTCACGAGTAGAGATTGAAGATCGAAGTTTAGGTTCAATGGTGAGCTTAATCCAGCCCGCGATCAGATGATTGTTAGCGGTCCAGTCTTCAAGTTTAGGAGAATCAGCCGCTGGTTTTGGGATACTCCCATCGAGAAAACCAAATTTCTTTCGGGAACTAAGAGCCATACGAAAATTGAGAGCCCATTCATCATAGTTTTGACCATTGAGAAGGGGTTGAGATATAGTAGCACCAGGATTGTCGTTGGATGTAAGATCAAAAGGAGAGATAGTTTTGTGTGTTGGATTAGTCGTTACAATCGACATCGTAGAGAAGAACAAGAACAAAAAAATTCGCCGAGAGGCTTTGAAAAGAAGGTGAAGAAGAGGTCGAGAGACTTTCTTCAGAAAAGATATTTTTAGGGTATTTAGATCGGCTGTTCTGATACCATGTTAAATCGGGCTTTTCATGAGCTTCCATCTCAAAACCAATTGGCAATGAGTGCATTGACCATAACCCTTTATATATTACTAAATCCCTTCACATCTTTCCAATGTGGGATCTTTCTCCACAATTTTTTGTTTGTGAATATTAATCCTCCAGTTGACATTTTATTTTTTTGCATGAATATGACACAAACCCTTTTGACAATTTATGAGAACCCTTGTAACACTTCTCTTTTTCTTTCTCCACATATTATTAAGAGTTTCTTTGTGATGGAAAAATGAACAAGTAGGGTCTTTCTTCGGGAGATGCTTAGTTGTCTACTGTCTTTCTCAAACGTCTTCCTTGCCACATGTTGCTACACCCATTATTCTACGTAGGAGGACCAAAACAATTTAGAAACAATCTAATATTCTGTTAAAAACTAAAATTTAATCTCTCTTTTGAACCTTCTCAAGTTCCAGTTTTCAGTATACATCCCCCATATTTTTGTAATATTGAAACAAAGACCAATTTTTTAATAAAATATTTATTTTAGTTTCAAAATTTTTATTCAAATATTTTTATATTAAAGAATTAATTAGTAGTAAGATGACTATCACATACTGATAGACTGGTAGTGGTATATATCTTTCTCAAAATATGGAGTCTACTTTTAAAAGAAAAGAATAAGATATCAATCAAATTTAATTGTATGATCAATATTATATAGCTCATTCATGATACCATTTCATGTCTTAATTTTGTCATCATATATTTTTGAATGTTGAGTGCCAAACGTTTCAAACCATCTTTAACAGAGAAGATAAACACGTTATTGAAGGTTGGATTTCGTAAACCAAAGAAAAACATAATAAGATGAAAACAAATGACTATTGAAAAACTAAATAATGTGTTGCGATTTTTTTTCATTTATTCAGTTATGTATATGTGAACTTACGATTAAAAACATAAAAAACAATATTCTAACAGATATTTTTAAAAAAAACTTAACAAACTAACAAACATTTTATCTAAAATTTTCATCAGCAAGTGTTTGATACAATCAATTCACTACACANTTTTTTTTTTTTAAAAAAAAAAAAAAAAAAAAAAACAGATTTTTTTTTTTAAAAGAAGTAAATATGCATTGAAATGATTATCTAATTACTTTAATTTCCAATGCTTCTTTATGTTACACAAAACACTTTTTTAGTGTTAAATGCATAAAACACTTGCAAATAGAGAAAATCTGTTTAATCTAATCGTTAAAAAAGACCTAAGTGTATGTAACTCAATCTATATCAAAACTTATGCAAACAATAAAAGATAATTGAGTCTAAATTAACACAATCTCCCTTACTACGAAATTAAAGTAAAACCACTTTTTATTGGAACTAAATTCCAAAGCAAAAATGGGCTCAATTGTAGAAATCTAAGAATACGAGGTCTCTAAAGTAAGAATCACAAAATAAAAGGGTTTAAGTCAACAAAACAAAAGACTAAGGATAGGACAGTAATTAAACACGTCACCTGCTCACAAAGAATCAATTCTAACCAATCACAACTCTGGACTACGATCTCTCATCACTCTCGTTTTACCAAAACGAACAAAATTTTCAAACTGAAACAAAAAAATAAATATTCTCTGAGAGCCTCAAGTTTCATCTTACGGCTTAGATTCAAATTCGTCTCTCAAATATCTCAAAGACTTTTCTGATTCTTCTCCATTATATAAATAGCTTCCACGAGATTTTCGATTTTCTCTGTATTAATTTTCCTTTCGATTCCCAGAAAATCTGAAAAATGTCAATAGATTCTATTCTCTAGCTTTTGCGTTTTTCTCGAGAATCTGAAGGTTGAAAATCGCGATGGAAGCAGCTTCAAGTTTCTTATGTAGAAGTATTAGGATTCCGTCAACTACGACGACGACGGCGACGGCGGCGTTTACTTTCACTCGACCGCCGTTAAATTACGTCTGTGTGGTGAAGAGTGATAGTAACGGTGGCGTTACGCGGAAGGTTTATTGTAGCGGCGTTAATGGCGGTTCGAGTTCTAGTGCTACTAAGAAGAAGCCACGGAGGAAAAGTAATGTTTCCGATAAATTTAGGTTTAGGAAAATTGAGAAGAGGAATGATGATAATGAATCTGTGAGTTTAAGTAGTGGAATTGTTGATAAGGAGGTTAAGAAGGAAGATAGGAATGATAAAGAGATGAGTCTTCGTGGTTTGAATCAAAATGGTGATCCGTTAGGGCGGAGAGATTTAGGGAGGAATGTAGTGAAGTGGATTAGTCAGGCTATGAAATCGATGGCTTCGGATTTCGCTACTGCGGAGGTACAGGGGGAGTTTTTGGAGTTAAGGCAGACGGTGGGATCTGGTTTGACGTTTGTGATTCAGGCTCAGCCGTATCTCAATGCTATTCCTATGCCATTAGGGTCTGAAGTCATTTGTTTGAAGGCTTGTACTCATTATCCTACTTTGTTCGATCATTTCCAGCGAGAGTTGCGTGATGTTCTTCAAGACCTTGAGAGGAAGAATATAATGGAGAACTGGAAGGAGAGTGAGTCTTGGAAGCTTCTCAAGGAGATAGCAAATTCAGGTTTGAATTCTTGGAAGCTTCTCTGCACTCCATTTATTGTTTTGAGGATTATTGTCTTAGTTCTTATTGGTTTATACTTTGGCTGAAGTTGAAATTTTGGCTTTTATGGTGTTGCACAGCTCAGCATAAGGAGGTTGCTCGCAAAGCTGCTCAACCAAAGCCAGTTCAAGGAGTTTTTGGGTTGGATTCAGAGAAGGTGAAGGCTATACAAGCAAGGATTGATGAGTTCACCAGCAGCATGTCGCAGTTACTTCAAGTGGAACGTGATACAGAACTAGAAGTTACACAGGAAGAACTAGATGTTATCCCTACTCCAGATGAAAGCTCTGATTCCTCAAAACCGATTGAGTTCTTGGTTAGGCATGGTGATGCTCCACAGGAACTTTGTGATACAATTTGCAATCTGTATGCAGTTAGTACCTCCACAGGTTAGACTTAGCCAGATAGTGGCACCCTTTTTCATTTGTTTGTCAATAATTCTTATGCATCTTTTTGTTGTATTTTGTTCTCTTTCAGTTTTCGATTAAATTTGTTGTAATATGTAACCAATATGCAGGGCTCGGAGGTATGCACTTGGTGTTGTTTAAGGCTGGAGGAAACCACCGTCTTCCTCCTACTACACTTTCCCCTGGTGACATGGTTTGCATAAGAGTTTGTGACAGTAGGGGTGCTGGAGCAACTGCTTGTACGCAGGGGTTTGTTCACAACCTTGGAGAAGATGGGTGTAGCATTGGTGTGGCTCTGGAATCTCGTCATGGAGATCCTACTTTCTCCAAGCTCTTTGGAAAGAGTGTGAGAATTGATCGTATTCATGGGTTGGCTGATGCCCTAACTTACGAGGTATATCTTTGTTCCATATTGGTTGAAGATGCAGTGTTTTATCCCAGTAACTTTCATCTTATACTTATCATGTCCCATTATTGCAAGTGTTTGCTCAACTATTGATAGTTTATATTACTATTTTTTATTGCCACTCACTTATTATAGTGTTATGTTGCAGCGTAACTGCGAAGCCCTAATGCTTCTACAGAAGAATGGTCTGCAGAAGAAAAATCCATCAATTTCTGTAGTGGCGACTTTATTTGGGGATGGGGAAGATATAGAATGGCTGGAGCAGAATGATTATGTAGACTGGAGTGAAGCAGAGTTGAGTGATGAGCCAGTGGGTAAGTTATTTGATGATTCCCAAAGGAGAGCCATAGCTCTTGGAGTAAACAAAAAAAGACCTGTTATGATAGTTCAAGGACCTCCTGGCACGGGAAAGACTGGAATGCTTAAGGAGGTCATTACCCTTGCTGTTCAGCAGGGGGAAAGAGTACTTGTAACAGCACCTACTAATGCAGCTGTTGATAATATGGTCGAGAAGCTCTTGCATCTTGGACTAAATATTGTCCGAGTAGGAAATCCTGCAAGAATATCATCCGCTGTTGCTTCAAAGTCATTGGGTGAAATTGTGAACTCTAAGCTTGCAAGCTTCCGAGCAGAATTGGAAAGGAAGAAGTCAGATTTAAGAAAAGACCTTCGGCAATGCCTGAGGGATGATGTTCTTGCAGCTGGCATTCGGCAGCTCTTGAAACAGCTTGGAAAGACGTTGAAGAAGAAGGAAAAGGAGACCGTGAAGGAAATACTATCAAATGCACAGGTTGTTTTTGCCACTAACATTGGAGCAGCTGATCCTTTGGTTAGGAGGCTAGATACATTTGATTTGGTTGTTATAGATGAAGCTGGTCAGTCTATCGAGCCTTCTTGCTGGATCCCAATATTGCAAGGGAAACGTTGTATTCTTTCCGGTGATCCATGCCAATTAGCACCTGTTGTTCTATCACGTAAAGCTTTAGAAGGTGGGCTTGGTGTATCTTTACTGGAAAGAGCTGCATCTTTACATAATGGAGTTCTTGCGACAAAATTAACAACTCAGTATCGTATGAATGATGTAATCGCTGGTTGGGCATCAAAGGAGATGTATGGTGGATGGTTGAGATCTGCTCCTAATGTGGCCTCTCATCTACTTATTGATTCTCCTTTTGTGAAGGTACGTTTTCTTACTGTTTGTGCTGTTTGATTTGTTTTGTTATTTATGTGACGGCAACATGGCTTGCAACCACACATCTATTATGCTTTTATTCTTTAAGAAATTTCCATTAAAGCATTACTTGGTTTCTTTACCAACTCTGATGGTTTGTGTTGCATGATACTATTGTTGCTTGTGGTTGCAATTTCGACTGTTTACAGCTTTCTTTTGCCTCATTTGAAGTGGTTCTGCTTCTGAGCTGGCAACAAATGATTTGCTTCTTGTTTTGCTTGTGAAAATATACAAAATTNAATGATGTAATCGCTGGTTGGGCATCAAAGGAGATGTATGGTGGATGGTTGAAATCTGCTCCTAGTGTGGCCTCTCATCTACTTATTGATTCACCTTTTGTGAAGGTACGTTTTCTTCCTGTTTGTGCTGTTTAAATTGGTTTTGTTATTTACGTGACGGCAACATGGCTTGCAACCACGCATCTATTATGCTTTAATTCTTTAAGATATTTCCATTAAAGCATTACTTGGTTTCTTTACCAACTCTGATGGTTTGTGTTGCATGATACTATCGTTGCTTGTGTTTGCAATTTCGACTGTTTACAGCTTTCTTTTGCCTCATTTGAAGTGGTTCTGCTTCTGAGCTTGCAACAGATTGATATGCTTCTTGTTTTGCTTGGGAGAATATACAAAATTAACCAGTGTTACAAACTAACATACTTTTGGAGTCAAATAAATTGCAATATCATTGTAGATCTGAAGTACTATGGTAATCCAATGACTCTTAGTTCTAACACCTTTTTTTTTTTAAACTTTCTGCAGCCTACTTGGATAACGCAATGCCCACTGCTTCTCCTTGACACAAGAATGCCATATGGGAGTTTATCAGTGGGCTGTNTGAAGTACTATGGTAATCCAATGACTCTTAGTTCTAACACCTTTTTTTTTTTTTTTAACTTTCTGCAGCCTACTTGGATAACGCAATGCCCACTGCTTCTCCTAGACACAAGAATGCCATATGGGAGTTTATCAGTGGGCTGCGAGGAGCGTCTAGATCCAGCTGGTACAGGCTCATTATACAATGAAGGAGAAGCAGATATTGTGGTTAATCACGTCATTTCTTTGATATATGCAGGTGAGTGATATATTTCAGTTGAATGACTATCTGAGATATTCAATTTGCTGTAACTTAGAAACTAACCAGACTTTAAAATGAATCACAGCTTCACGCATATTAACTGTGTTCCTAAATTTAAGCTTCATAACCTAATAATCAACTTGTTTGACATGATCGTAGGTGTGAGTCCAATGGCTATTGCTGTTCAATCCCCATATGTTGCCCAGGTGCAACTCCTCAGAGAAAGGCTGGATGATTTTCCAGTGGCTGATGGAGTCGAGGTCGCAACCATTGACAGCTTTCAAGGGCGGGAGGCCGATGCAGTCATCATCTCAATGGTACACAATACTCTTCTCCTGTCCCAATTCTGTGGCATGCATACTCTATCTTCTTCTGCTCATAACTTCTCAAGCGGATCCCTTAACTATATATAGGGAACATCGGTTTTAGAATTAGCGTCTGTCAAATGGTGTTTTGAGAAGATATTTCATGAATTAAACTTCTAGCAGATAATAAAAGAAACAGAGATAATATTGTGAAATTGAACTTAATTGTGAAAACCGAAACCCGATTAACAGAATTGTTGTCGGTATGGTTTTCATCAAATGAGAACTCATAGTGCAAATAAGACTGATGTACTTGCTATGTTGTGAACCCATTACAGGTACGGTCGAACAACCTAGGTGCAGTGGGATTCCTAGGGGATAGCAGACGGATGAACGTAGCCATAACAAGAGCCCGGAAACACGTAGCAGTGGTATGCGATAGCTCCACAATCTGCCATAACACGTTCCTTGCAAGACTCTTGCGTCACATACGCTATTTCGGGAGAGTAAAGCATGCTGACCCAGGTAACTTGGGAGGGTCAGGACTAGGCTTGGACCCAATGTTGCCGTACCTTGGCTAAATTCCGCTGTAAGTACTACAAAAAAAACCAGATTCTTTTCTTCACTCTCTCTCTCTCTCTCTCTCTGTGGGTGTAAAATGTTTCCATGGCGAGTCGTTGTACAGAAAAGNCTGACCCAGGTAACTTGGGAGGGTCAGGACTAGGCTTGGACCCAATGTTGCCTTACCTTGGCTAAAGNTTCTTCACTCTCTCTCTCTCTCTCTCTCTGTGGGTGTAAAATGTTTCCATGGCGAGTCGTTGTACAGAAAAGATCTGTTTCAATTGTTACCACAGAAAATAGTGTATGTATATGATGATGACAAAGATAATTCATGTATATTTACAATTGGTTTTTGCGGTTGAATCGTCAAGAAATTTAAAGTCTTATTAACGTAGTTATTGTTACTGAATGGCAAATTTCATCATCGGTCACTTTTTTTTCAGCTCAATAGGAAAGTCTTATTAACGTAGTCATTGTTACTGAATGGTAAAACCAAAATAGCGTCAATTTCACTCTCTCTTCTTTCTCTTTTTTTTTCCAGACAATTTCATCATCGGTCACTTCTCTTTTTTCATATTGCAAACAAAACTAGGATTTTAATTAATTCACTATTTCTTCTAGACCACGGAGACCAAACCGGTTAGAGTACAAGTCACTACCACGATGTGGAATCTTTGCATAATAATAAGGATATTATTACACCGATTTTTTTTTTTTTTTTTTACATCATATATTTCTTTTTTGTTTTCTTATTAGTAGATTTTTCAATTATTAT
>OVBW01000600.1:9016-20627 GCA_900406355.1 Erysimum pusillum | reverse complement strand
ACGGAATCAAAATGGTGCTTGGAAGAGCTTGTGAAGATTAAAGAACGTGTGGACCTAGAGCTGCTCAAGGTGTGATGATGAACATATATATATAGTATCTAGGGAAATATAATGAGTTGTACATTATACATTTTTGACACATATTACTAACTTTGGAAATACTTTTAATGTCTATAACAAGGTGCTTCCCATCTTCTACAAGGTGACTCCAACCAATGTGAAAAGACTTAAGGAGAGTTTGGTGACCATTTCAGAGATAAAGAGTACTTGTACGAGTATGACGAAGCTAAGATAAAGCGATGGAAAGAGGCAATTGCGTTTGTATCCCACAAGTTCGCCCTGACTTTTGATGAGAAAAGGTACTAGAAGAAATCTCTAATATCTAAACAAAAGTTTGACATATTTCAACATAGCTATACTTAACTAGTTCCTCATGTATCAAATGTATTCTATTATCTTTCATTAGATCTGATCAAATTCATCGAACTCGTCTTTTTATATTTTCATCCTTTTTATGTATATATATACTGTATATGGATATGTGAACTTTAAAAAACTCATCTCCGTCTTTTTCTGAACAAGTGTAGCAGCACATTGGAGATTGATTTCGTTGAAACTGTAGTCAAGGAGGTCTTGAAAATGCTAAAAGCCATTTCCAAAGTGGAAAGCAGCCAATCCTCTCGCTAACCTTTCTTTTTTGGGGGAGAAAACCAAGCTGAAACTCAATTTTGATGGTAAAGAATCACACTTGAAGAATACTATCGCCAAGTAAATGATACAAAACGCATTTTTATTAATTAGTTAAACAAAGTAATTCATTATCATTCTTTTAATTTCCATCATTTTATATATAAAATAAATACTCTTTCTTCTCTTCTCTCTTGTACAATGATTTGTTTCACTTATGAGTTAAGGATTCTGGTTATTGTCTCTTCGAGCTACTTAAGATCAAGCAACGCACAGATCAAGGATCTGTTCCAATTCCAGCCATTTCAACTACATACATCATAATCTTTCATACATTTTATTACTAAAATTTCTAACTATGAGCAAGCAGCTACTGTTTTCCTCGATTTGGTTCCGACGAATAACAGAGTATTTAATGATCTTCCACTTTAATTGTCTTCAGCTATTTCAACAACCTTCAGGTCCTTTATTTTCTCCAAACTGGAAGGTGTCTTAAGGTTTCTGCTCACTTCCAGCTCTTTTAGACCAATCAGGTTGCAGAGTGAATTGTCTAACTCCTCGATGGATGTACCGCTCAGATAAAGATACCTGAGTTTCTCAACTACTTTTGGGATCTCCGGGAAGCTCTTAAGGGCAGTGCAGCCAGAAAGATTGAGCAATTCAAGAGACTCCATGTTATAGATCTCTACTGGAATTTTCAGAAGCTTTTTGCAGTTCTCTAGGTCCAGATTTACTAGTTCTGAGAGTGTCTCGATAGATGCGGGTATTTCACTTATGCTCGTCCCCTTGAGACAAAGTTCTTTGATGTTTGGTGGAACCTCTGGAAATATTGTGATCCTTTTGCAGTCACAAAGATTAAGAACCTGAAGATGATTTAAAAGTTTTGTTGTTGGAAAGCCCTCCAAGCTAGTACAGCCTTGGAGATCGATAAGTACAAGACTATGAGCTTCTGAAAGTTCTTTGATTCCAACTAGTTTCTCAGAATGATGAAGACTAATTGTCTTCAACGACTTGAGGTCCTGAATAACAAAGTGATAATGTCAAGATTTGAGTTACATATGATTTCTTAGTAGGCAAAGTGATTTACCTTAGAATCTTCCCAAAGTTCCTCAAGTTGACTGTAAGGCATATTGAGTTCCACAAGGTTTTCAGGATCAAAATCTTTTGGTAAGGTTCGCAGAGAGTAATTCTCCCAATGGAGAAGCCGTAGCTCGTAAGGCAGAGATTCTAGACCCTTGGAAAGATCGAGTCCAGGGCGTTGTTTTGGATCTGAGCTGTAAACTTTCAGCAGTCTAAGATTATACATATCTTGAAACGCCTTAGGATCAACAACAAAGCTCAAGCAAGATGCTTCCAGTAATATGCTTTCAATGTCTTCCACACCCTGAAAAAACGCAAGAGAAGCAGATTGATCAATTGAACTTGACACATACATATCCAAGATCAAGTTTTACATAGAGATATAAGAACATGATCATACCATAGTGCCTTTGCTACTCTTGTTGTCTTCTCCATTTGATTTGGTTTCTTCGTCTTCTAGCAGAGGTTGAATACTCTCAACGTCGTACAATCTACGACCCATCCCAACCAATACTTCCTTGCCCACATCCTGTATTAGATTATGCATATCCACTCTGTTTTCACAAATAGTCACAAAAGACTTCTCAACAAGATAGTCAATCCCAATAGACGGGAAGAAACCACACCCATCGAGAATTTGCGTCACGTGATCAATTGTATCTCCCTTAAAGAAGCAAGCAATGTCCAGGAATATGTTCTTCTCGTCATCGCTAAGTTCATCATAACTGCTTTTGAATACTTGAAGAATCTCATCCGGAGGGTTCAGCTTGAGTTTGCGAAAAGCTATCTCCATTTCTTCTGGTTTCTTGTCCTTAAGCATTTTTCCGTAGTAGCTGAGAGCTGTAGCGTTTTGATTTGCATATTCAACCACCATATTTGACACTTTCAGGTGACCCTCTTCAGGTTTGGACTCACCAAGCGCGCACCGCAAAAATAGCTTAAGACCTTCCTCACTATCTAAACCATCAACCTCATAAGTTTCAACCATCCTACATTGTACAAGCACTTGTTTATTTCTGGAAGTTATGATGATCACACTTCCTGGATCAAACCACTCAAACCCTCCAAGAAAAGACTCTGCATTTATAGGATTCCGCACATCATCAAGAACTAAGAATACACTTTCCTTACGCGACTCATCTCCGTAAATTTGGCCTTGGTTAGTAACGGACCTGTTTATGTCAAGCTTGTCCTTCACATTTTGTGGCAAGTATCCTCTTAAACGGTACATTCCCTTCTTCTCGAATTCTCTCTCGAAGTCTGAGATGAAGCGAGGAAATTTAAAGTTCCCTTTCAGCTGGTCAAAGACGGCTTTAGCAATGGTAGTCTTGCCTATACCGGCCATACCCCAAATTCCTACGCTGCGGACAACCCGTGATTGCTTATTTAGCAAGTTTTCTATCTTTAACACTCTGGAGTTGATCCCAATCTTATCGGTCGGAAAGAGCCTTTCATGTACGTATGTGACTATATCTTGCACAAGTTGCAAGTCACTGCAATACAATTAGGTAAAGAAAAAGCCTAAATTAATTTGTAGATTATGTTCGAACTAGTATCGCAATGAGAAAGTTCGAACATAGTTCCTCAATTTTTTAAAATGAAATTTTCAACCATTAGACCATCATGTTAACGCTAAGTTCTATAGCTTTTTTTTTCTTTTTTTTTTTTTGGTCATGGAGCTTTTTTTTTTCTTTGAATTAAGATTATTGAGTTCAAGAGATTTATTACCTCGATTTGTCATTTGATTCTAGACCTTCATTGTGTGCTGCCTGCTTCAGAGCGTTTCTCCACTGGATCACACAATGTTCTGTAATATTCTCTGATTCCTCATACTTAGCGAATGCGTCAGCAAATTTCCCAGTCTGTTGTTCCACCATTGACCGGTCAACGCCGTAAAACACGGGAACTACCGCGGCCCCGGTTTTGCTTTGCTGCCGCTCAATAACCCCCTCGAGAGTAGTCAGGCTATGCTCCGAGAACGCAAAGTTTTCGGAGAGAATCACAACACAGATCTTGCATCTTTCTATAGCCAACCTAGTCTTCCTGGGGAAGTACTTTTTGCTTTCTACTTTCTGATTTTCGTCATATTCTTCCTCGATGACTGTGATGTTAATACGCTTGAAAGCATCGGAGAGGTGGCTGACGAAAGACTCACGTGTGTCGTCGCAGGCAGAGCCGATGAAGACGTCGTGTGTTGCCCCCGTCGAAGTAGAGGACATTGTTGATTGCTCTGTTAACTACTTTCTTTGAGACTTCAAGAGTTAAGACTTTGTGCTTTGTAGTTAAGACGAATCTAATTATGTTCAGTTAATTATGAAGAAGAAAATGTCTTCATTGCTCATTTTATGGCTAGCTTAGTTTAGATGTATTAATCTCGTTAGTCAGTTTATCATAAGTTTTTTCCAAAATATTTTTATTTTTAACTATATCGATCAAAAGTGTATGTAGTTTATATGTTGAATATAAACTTTTCACTAGAGTTAGAACAATTTGTATTCTAGGAAGTCTTTTTTGGGTAAGAGTGTTCTAAGGAAGTTTAGTTAATCAAACAAATTAATCTTACTTGAAAAAATATAAAGATAGCATTATTATATAGTAGTGGGTCGACGATAATTGTATTAAGAATGCATTACTTTCTTAATCATACTCCATTGTATATCATTTTTTTTTTTAATTTTAGAAACCTGCTAACGAGGAAGCTACACGTAAAGTCAGCTTTGCCAAGCCTGAGCGTCAAGGTCCGCTCTTCTTGGATGCTTCTCTAAGATACCGCATATATAATTATCATGAACTAATTATTAAAAAAAAAAAGGTATGAACTAATTTATGTAGCTGGCAAATTTGAAAAAATATTTATATATAAAGAAAGACTTGAGATGAAGATATTTCAAAGAACTTTAAAACGAGCCATATGGTAGATTTGCAGTTGACACATTGTATTTAATCTTTGTTAATGAATCACATTGCTATGGTATAAAATATAATTAGTAAACTGAAGCTGGCTAGTGGTCTATGGATAGAAGACAAATTGGTAAGATTTTATAAAAAGACTTGGGGAAGACTTTTCAAATGACTTTAATTCTATCCACTCTTGAGCCCGAAACATTTTTAAATCTTTATAAAAATCTGATTATCTTTCCGAGTTAATTAAAAAAACACTAGATGCCAAAAATACTTCGAAGAAAATTCGGGGTACTTCCAAAATTGCTCGATAAACAAAAATAATGACAGGCTGGTTCCCATTTTCAAGATGCAAAACAACAAGTAAAATTGAATAGAGACTAATAACAATGTCAAGGTAACATGAAGCCATTGACCTTTCCGCATATACTTTTATTTTTATATAATTAGAAGGTAATCCGACTAATCTCTCTAACGTTGATATAGTCGTTGAGTAGTTGATTTTACCTATATTTTTAAATAGGCGATCAATTTTAAGTGGAACTTAATTTTATAATAATAATTATTGTAAATAAATCGATGTGATGGCANGAGGCCGACGGCAACCCACGTATTCTTGCGATTTAACGCTAGCCCCGGTGGCCAAGTGGAATCGAACTGCGGATCTCGTATTGGGAGTTTTTTTCCCTCAAAGACCACTAGCCCAACCCACGTTGGTTTACTACTACTTGGTCCCTTGTTATTAGATAACACGATTGTGCTATATGGTAGCGAAACTCACATGACTTAAACAAAATTCATCCAATTGTTTGTCGAAGATAAGTAGATCGTCTTTTAAGGGCTTAGAAGTGCTCCTAAAGGATCAAGTTCTTATACTTTTAGAAGAAGAAAAAATTACACATGCATGTGAGTTTTAAGATGTACTTGCCATGTGCTAGAAAGAGATAAGATCAAACCAGTTGCATCATGTTCATTGTTCATTACAAAGAAAGACAACAAAAGATTAAATAAATTTTGAAAGTTTTGATGCATGTACGAACTCTTTAAACAATCGTCTTCACTTTATATTTTCTCTGACCTCGATACTTATTTTTTTGGGTTTCCAACTAAATTTTGTGCTCTGTTTTACTGATTTAAACATCGAAATTTAACATATTATATGTGTTTAGAACGCTTTAAACAGTATAATACAATTTTTATTATTGGTGTTAAATGTGTATAACCGCAACTATCCACAAATATAGCGTTTTTATTAAGAGCAAATCAACATCTATCTTAATATATTTTGTATCATTTAATAAAAAAAAAATACTCATCAAAATGCTTCACACATCATTAACTATTGATTAGGTAAGGAGAAAACAAATGTTAGCCAAGTCTTTGATTAGCCTGTGGCACGTGTTCTCCCTCTTACACGATTGACTTGCAAGTTGCAACACTACTATAAGTAAAAAACTAATCAAGAAAAACGCGTATCAGATTATATATCCAACGATCAGCATCTTCATTGAGTTTATGATTGATTCATTTTCTTTCACTCTATAGTCTCTATTTGCACAAATTACACCAAAACTAAAACAGCTGATTCGCCAATGGCCGTATCAGAGCACCAAGAGATTGTTACAAAGTATCCTGTTTTCATCAGTTTTAGAGGAGCAGACGTACGAACAGGGTTCCTAAGCTTTCTTGAAGACGGGCTAGAAAAGGGTACAGTCAAATACTATGTTGACTCTAAAGAGCTGAGAGGTGAAGTTCTTGACATTTTACTTGAAAGAATCCAAGAGTCGGGACTTGTGCTGATCATTTTGTCCCAAAACTTCATGGAGTCGAGCTGGTGCATCAAGGAGCTGCTCCAGGTAACTAAGGAGATGATAGGGTCACGGCCAAAGATCATCCCAATCTTTTATAAAGTTAAAGCCAGAGACGTGAAGAGTTGGAAAATCGGAGAACAAGCAAAAGGAGACGAAGGAGAAGAGGAAGTGAAAAAGAGGGAGAAAGAAGTGACGGAAGCTTTAAAGAAACTTACTACGCATATGGGCCTCAAATCTAGTGACTACCGGTAGGACTAGTCTCTTGTCCGAGTTCCTTAAATTTTAGTTTTGTGGTACTTTTGGCCTAAAAACAAAAACCATGGTATTTTAGATAATTTGGCCAAAAAGAAAGAATTAGAATTTTTTTTTGAAAGTTTGCAAATCGAGTAGTTTTGAAATCTTTAATTTGCTATAAAAGGTAGTTTTTTTTCTTTCCATTTTAAGTAGTTTCTAAAATTTTCAATAGTTGAATAATGAATTGTAGACGGTCAGACAGACATGTGAATGGTACATAATTCGTTTTAGGGGCTTTGTTTGTTTTAGGCATGGGCAAAATAACCGAACCAAAATTTCTGAATAATTCACCCCTGGTCAATTTGGTTTGGAAAGCTTTATTGTTTGTGTTTCAGTCCTCAGTTGGTCAGTAGAACTAGCTAGGCTGATTATATACTGTATGAAATGAGACGAGGACGTACTTCAAGTTTCAGCTATAACTGATTTCTTTTTTTTTCTGATCCTCACTGTTTTGCAGGACTGACTGCGATTTCGTTAAAGATATTGTCAAGGAAGTACAGAGATTGATGGCCAGTATCAAACTAAAGGAGGAGAAAGAGAAGACTTATGTCGAAACTTGGGACAGATGGGAAAGGGAAAAGGAAGACATGTCTTGGATCACGAGGACAGGAAAAGGAAATGAACTTGAGACGACGCAAGAGATTAACTTTTTCGGGATCAAGCAACGCCTTCAAAATTTGCAGGAGAAGTTAGGAATGGGGCGCGATAATTCCAACAAAACTCGTGTAGTTGGAGTTCTTGGGATGCCTGGTATTGGCAAAACCACACTCGCCGAGAAGTTGTTTGAGGAGGAAAGAGAAAATTTTCATCGAAGAATGTTCATAAAAGATATACAAAGAACCTCCAAAGAAAAAGGACCCGCTGAACTGCGGGTTAGACTCCTGAAAAAGCTTTTGAAGAAGACTAACACGAAGATAACAGAAGAGACTACACATGAATCAGTGGAGAAAGAGTTACTTGATAGCAAAGTTTTCCTTGTCCTAGATGACTTGAGTGACAAGAAACAACTAGAATCTCTTCTCGGAAACCGGAAATGGATCAAGCCAGGAAGCAAGATTGTCATTGTGACAAGTGATAAGTCATTGGTTGAGGGTCTTGTCAATGATACTTACGTGGTCCCTGGATTGAACGAGAGGGAAGGGTTACAATGTTTTTGTCATCATGTCTTTAGTGACAACATAGGACCCTCTGTCCATGAAGGAAACTTGATGAAGCTAGCAAGAGAGTTTGTGGATTATGCTAGAGGAAACCCATTAGCTCTCAAGGTACTTGGCGTAGAGCTTCGTGGTAGAGACAATTCTCACTGGGAATCCAAGCTGCATAAACTCGCTCATAGTCCAAGCAAAAGCATTGAAGATGTGTTGAATGTGAGTTACGGTTGTCTCAGCCAGAAACAGAAAGATGCGTTTCTTGATGTCACTTGTTTCTTCAGATCAGAGAATCACAAGTTTGTGACAGCTTTGGTGGAATCTGAGCCAGAAAAGGGTAGTAACGAGATCAAAGATCTAGCCGACAAGTTCATGATAGCTATCTCCAGTGGCCGAGTGGAGATGCATGGTTTGCTATATACGCTGGGGAAGAAATTGGCTTCACAACAACATGAAAGGCTATGGAACCATCATGACATTATCAGAGTGTTAAAGAAAAAACCGGTGAGTACCAATCAATCTAGAAACTTATCTCTGGTTATGTAAATCTTTGCTGACTTATCTTCTCAAACTGGTTTTCAGGGAAAGATCACCATCAAAGATATCAGAGGTATGTTCTTGGACATGTCTAAATTAGGGAGCAACATGGCATTAAGTAAAGAGGCTTTTGACGGGCTGGAAAATCTTCGATACCTCAAATTCTATAATTCTACTCAAGAATCTAAAAAAGACTACAAATTCAACTTCTCTGATGGACTTAAGTTGCCGTTGCAAGAGATTCGATATCTCGACTGGCTGAAATTCCCAGAGGAAGAACTTCCACAAGACTTCACACCAAATAATCTTATTGACCTCAAGCTACCTTATAGCAAGATTAAGCGGCTTTGGGATGGTTTTAAGGTATGGTGTCTCATGTGCATAACTTTTACGATGGCATTATTGTAAGTTCATTCTATACTGATTCTAATAGCTGGTCAAATTTGTTTTTATGATAGGATACACCAAACTTAACATGGGTCGATCTCAATCACTCAATGGAACTTTGCGACTTGTCGGGCTTATTAGGAGCCCAAAGTCTTCAAAGTCTGAATCTTGAAGGCTGCACAAAGTTGAAAAAATTACCCACGGGGATGCAAAACTTGACAAGCCTTGTAGTCCTCAACATGAGAGGTTGTACAAGTCTGGAGTCTCTAGAGGAGATGAATATGAAGTCTCTTAAAACACTCATCCTCAGCGACTGCTCAAATCTTGAGGACTTTCAGGTAATATCAGAGCAACTAGAAGCTCTATACTTAAATGGCACAGTCGTAAAGGGACTTCCTCCATCTATTCACAAGCTCCAGAAACTGGTCGTACTAAACTTGAAGGAGTGCAAAATACTAGCGACCGTTCCTGATTGCCTTGGCAATATGAAAGCTCTTCAAGAAGTGATACTCTCTGGTTGTTCAAGGCTCGAGAGTTTTCCTGATCTGCAAGAAAACATGAGAAGATTGCGGATACTTTTGCTCGATGGGACATCAATTAAAGAGGTGCCAAAACTATTTCAAAACCCTGGTCCCTCAGAATGGCCACACCGTGGTGTGAAAGGCCTTCCCTTGTTGAGGCACCTCTGCTTAAGAGGAAACAAGATGATCCAGAGCCTGGAACCTCACATTGGTCAACTTTACCATCTAAAATGCATTGACTTGAAGAATTGCGAGAATCTTGCATCTATTCCAACACTCCCACCAAACCTTCAACGCTTAAATGCTCATGGCTGTGAGGCACTGAGAACATTAGGCGACCCACTTGGCTTTCTGGTTCTGACAGATCAAACCCATTCCACATTCACTTTCTCAAACTGCAACAAACTGGATGAAGTTGCAAAGTCTGGTATCATTTCCTACATTCAGAAGAAGAGCCAGTTGATGTCAGATGCACTTGATCGCTACAATTTGGTATCTCTCACCCTCTCCCTCTCTCAACGTTTCTTCTTGGAAAACAAAATTTTATGCAGGTTTGAGATTCTTAATATATATATATATACCTTTTGCAGGGTTCTGTTGTGGAATCTTTCATTGGAGGTTGTTTTCCGGGATGTGAAGTACCTGCATGGTTAAGTCACCAAGCCTATGGATCAGTGATAGTACTACCAGAACACTGGGGTAATAATGGGACCACTGGTCTAGCTCTATGTGCAGTTGTCTCGTTTGCAGATCATGATCAAGAGCAAAACCATCCTTTCGTAGTGAAATGCACCTATGAATTCAAGAACGCATATGGGTATTTGAAGCAGTTTATTTGCACGGTAGGAGAGATTGAGCCGCAGAAGATCAAAACAGACCATGTTTTTATTGCATACACGAGCTGGTTAAAGGGATTTAGTTCTAGTGATAACCATCATCAAGCTTCCCTTAGATTTGAAGTGACAGATGGTACATGTGAAGTTGTGAAGACATGTAAGGTGCTTAAGTGTGGTTTCAGTTTGGTTTACCAATCTGATGAAACGGAGAGTGTTTCCTGGGAGGTGAACATAATCCATGGTTCAGAGGTGGAAGAGACCAACCAACCAGGAGAAACGAGCTCCGTGGGTGACAATAGTTATAACCAAGGTGTATCCATGTCCGTGGATGATAACAGTAAACATTGTGTGTCGAGTTCACTTGCGGAATCAGAGAAGAAAGATATCAATCAACAATGTGAAAAAATCTCAAATTCAGAAGAGAGTAAATCAACTGTGAGTGATGGATCTCAAAGGAGAGGAGAGATCAATCAAAATGGTGAAAGAAGCACTTGCATATCTACAGAAGACAGAATTGTGGAGATAGTAAAACCTATAGGGCTGCTTTGTCTTGTGGTCACCATTTCTGCTGGAGCTGCTTTCATGCTTGTAAAGAGAAAGAGAAAGAGATGAAACCCTCCAAATCTCCAATACATCATACGCATATGAATCTTTTTAAACCGTTCATCATGTCGCCAATGTTCAAAATTTTGATCCGAAGGTTGAATCTTTGGCTCTCTATCTCACTGAACCATCACCGGAAATTACCGAAGAGAGTTTGCTTCCCAAGTAAAGAGGATTATGAACCCTAAATCGATTTGGTAAAAATTTAGCTTCCGTCTCCTGCACACAAGTATCTTATTGCGTCATTATCTTTTAGATTTATTTCCACTTGGCAAATATATTTTATGTTGGTTTGTTAATGTTTTACGAATGCCTGGATTTTAATAAAAATAAATATAATTGTTATTGAACTAATTATCTAAATTGTACCTTAAAGTTTGGTAATACTAGAATTTTTTTTCCTGTGTATCAAAATATTTAGTTTAAAAATTCAACCGTACTTCCGCATCTTAAAAGCATCAAAAAGTTACATAATAATAAAGAAAATAAGTTTATATTTTCACATAGATAAATGATTTTTTATCAATAGATAAGTATGGTGGTACTAATATCATTTATCTAAATAAACCTTAATTTTTTTGTCGTTACCGATGTAACTCTTAAGAATCCGATGCAAGGAACCAGTCAGACAAGATGATTTCAATCCATGTGCACCACATTAACAAAAGCAACGTTCTTCTCTTTGTGCTTTTTAGTCTATTAAGGTGTTCCGGTCGGATGTAAATATATAAATTATGATGAGATCATTAAAATTAGAGAAATTCCCTCTAATACCATTGTTTTAGTTTCTCTTCCAAAAATACCAC
>OVBW01000597.1:2356-19330 GCA_900406355.1 Erysimum pusillum | reverse complement strand
GAGACCCATGTGATGCTCTTCGGGTCTCTTTAATGGAGGAGATTATCACAGTTGCTTCAAATGAGCAGCGCCAAGAGATCGAAACATGGAAGAGCAAGGGTTGGGAACTTGCGTCATTAACAAGACATATTTTCATTTTTTTTTGTTCCTCCCATTTTAGCAACATTCTTTATTAACAAGGTTGACTTTTAATCTGACAGGTATTTTATTTTTAAATATATCTTACCTTGGAAACTCTTTAGAAACACAGAAAACACACATAAATTGTGTCTGCAAATACCTAACTTATCTACGACAACGGATCTTCAAAGCTTGTGACGCACGAAGATGATGAACCACTAATTTGGCAGTAGTTAGCATTCGTTATCTTCTTCCCTATAAATTTAGGGATTGCTGTGTAGAGGAAACTTGGACTTATTTACTTGAAAATGAGATGTTCCCATACAAACATCCAAAAAACCCTAAAGAGTTTGAGCACATAACGTTAACTATTTACAAACCTAACCACTTCAAACTCAAATTCTACTCCCCAAATGGTTCAAAGTTTCCTTCAAAGCAAGTTAGAACCAAGGATGCCATGTTGGATCCATCATACATAGGTTGCGAGGGGACAAAGCTGCCTCCACCAATTCATTCACACCTCTTTGTACAGACTGTGGCGGCTCCACCGAGTTCTCATCCTGTAATGAACAACCCGAAAATATCAGATTCATCAGTTCTGAAAGTGGACAAAACCCTCTCTCTTTGAGTTTTATGAGAATGTTAGTAGCATAAGAATCTCGGTGGAGATGTAAATGTAAATGATGATTGTACCTCTTCAGAGAAATACTGTGGTGCTATTCCTCTGATTCGTCCAATGACATCATCCACGTTTAAGTTAACTTTGTGCTTCAGCTCGGCCGAACTCAAAGTAGCAATTCCTGCAACAGGAGGAATAGGCACTCCGAGAGGTCTTCTTCCAAACCATGACAGAAGCTCATCGCGAAAGAACATGGCTAATTGATACCGAAGATGTTCGTTTTGCTGAAAAATTGCAAAAGAGAAGAATAGGTTAGAGGCCAAATGATTTTGGTGCACCACTCAAGCTTTGGTAATATATTTTCTTACCTTGGAGGAAAAAACTGCTTGAGATGCAGAACACATGTTTGACATTAGAGGACCTTCGACACCAAAATGAGAGAGAAATGACTGCATGTTCCTTGTGAGGCGGAAAGGCACAGGTTCGTTGAGCTCGATCATCCCATTGGAGTCATAAGATGGATGAAAATCTGTCTGAAACATTTTCCCGGAATTTTTGGCGAACAAGATCTTGTTTGGGGATCTCCCACCAATTTGTAGAATGAAGGACATGAAATTGGAAACAGCTAGCTGGGCAGCGAATTGCTTCTTGAAAGCCCACAGATGACTTCCGCTCATTGATGTCTTGTACATGTACTGAGAGAATATAGTGTCAATGACTATGTTCTTTGTGATTTCACCATAAGCCTGTAGCCGAAGATCTCCAATTGCTTCTGGTGAGATTTGTCCTGAGATAGCTTGATTGAGTTTCTCCTTGAAGTAGGTAATAGGAAGATCCGACTCTCGACCGTTCCTTCCACAGTGATTCTCATATACCTCAAGGAAAGTGTTGTACATCAGATCATCCTCAACCATTCGGACCTGAAACGAAAAATGTCAGCATGCCATACTCCTGGACAACCAAAAGGAGAACAACATTGAGCATGTGAAGTTTCCCAAAAGGAGAACAACTTTGAGCATGTGAAGTTTCAGGCTGGTAAATTGAATTGCACATAAGTACTCATTGAATGAAACATCATCTCAATCAAGAACGGAAAGGGGAATAAACTGATTCTTTTCAAGGCATACCTGAGACCAGACAGGGATTATGATCGGAGTGTGAAGTCCTATATGGCGTCTTCTTGACTCTTTATGCTTGTCAAACATTTGGTTCATCACACGGAAAAGCTGCAAGATTCGTTCATCACTCCTCGCATTAGGAGTTAATGATGTTTGAACAATAAAATGCTTTTGCGAGCCATCGGAGCCAATAAGAGTCAAACGTCTGCAGCTGCTCCCATGCCTTCGTACGATTTGTATGTCTGCTCCAACCCTATCCAATTTTACTGTATGATCAGGTGCGATTTCCTGCACAGTTCAACATATGATTAGTTCACCACACAGCACAAAGAGAAAATAAAAAGAATGAAATGACAAAACTTATACCTGCTCAGCAAAGTACTGTCCTGGTATCTCCACATCAACAACATTGAAGTCCCGCAGCACCTTGCTCTCGTCTTCCAATCTCAACACAGTGGGGAACCTGTCTTCAACATTGCTCTGAAGAATATTTTTCCAGTCTTTCAGTTTCTTTGTCAGATCTGCGAGTGTGACAGGGAATGAATTACTTTCTGGATCCAGGTCACGCTCAAAATCCTGTTTGTATTCTCTCACAAACTCGACATGCTTGGTCACAGCATCTGCAGAAAAACAAGCTCTGCATACACCCGAGAGTTCTTTCTTGAGCGGTTGGGGAACTTCAGCAGTGGTGGCGGTTGGATATTTGTAACATCGATGCAACAAAGCATTCACAACCGCAAGAAGTCTTTCTTCTGGTAGAGTAACAAACCTTGAACCTATTTCTGTGAGAAGAATCTGAGAGGGATAATACATCATTAGATAATCCAAGTAAAGAAGCAGGGAACATGCAATTGAGTCAAAATCTGGATCCAAGCTACTTGTAATAGACAGTAGTTTCTATTCTCCATGAATAGNTGAGAGGGATAATACATCATTAGATAATCCAAGTAAAGAAGCAGGGAACATGTAATTGAGTCAAAATCTGGATCCAAGCTACTTGTAATAGACAGTAGTTTCTATTCTCCATGAATAGTTCTATGGAGGGAATTTATAGAAATCAGTATATTCACAAACAGAATACTACCTCAAGTTCACTGGCCAAGTTGTTATGTTTGCTCCTAAGAGCTTCCATAATATCCTTTGCAGCATCAAAAGCACCAGCGGCAGAGATTGCCAACGAAGCACCATTCCGTATTGCTGTGTGTTGACTATTTTCACTGATAGTTGAACTGCTTTGGTTCACAGGCTGATCATTCCCTGATTGCACATTGTTTTCCATAGTGGCACGTTCACTTTCTTGCGCATGTGGGTTACCACCATCATGGGTTCCAACAGTCCCACTAGTCTGAGGACCTTGATGGATTTGATTTTCGGATGGTAAATTACCTCCACCATGACCCGCACTAACACCCGGACCATTCTGCTGCATTCTTTGAGCCAAAATTACTCTGCTAAGTTCAGATTTATTTACTGCATCACGGCGTTCCAGTAAGTATGTGCGAAGCCAGTAATAGAGAGCCTAAAATGGAAAACAGTCTCATACTCAGATAAAATGACCAAAAAAACAAGTTCATCTAAAACACTGGAAGGAAATTACCTGCGGGAATACTGCAGCAATTTTCAGTAGAACCAATTTACAGTGTGGCGCTTCTGTTCGCTGCAAGGAAATCAACAGCTGTGGGATCCAAGAAAGCCACACCCAGTGAGGTACTTGGTCCAAGTGTTTATCAAATATTCTACCAACAGGCTCATTTGCTGTATCAAAACTAAGAAGATAAAGAACACGAGCCATGTGACTTCTGGAATTGGAAACGCCAAATCTTATACCCTGAAGAAAGCAACTGACAGCATATTCTAGCCAGATTTCATCTTGTGTTTCTTGGTATGCCTGCAAAACGGAAGTAAAATATAATATCTAATATGAGGAGAGAGACTATTAATAGCGCATGAAAAGAAGCAGTATCTAATCAGAAGTAATACCATGTCACAGTAATTTCCCCAGCTTATCCATCCTTTGGGTAAATTCTTGAATAGGGTGATTGCGTTGGAATATGCAATATTAGCACCTTCAGTGTCGTTTAGCTTCAAATGAAAATCCCCCTTTAGTCGAAATATCTCTGCCTTGTTCTTCGCTAGAAAGAACTCCAAATTTGTACTATTAACCAGATTAAGACCAGTAATAAGCTCTCCTTTCGTTTCCAGATGAGCTTTTGCCTGCTCTTTAATTTTAACAAAGGCTTCCTGCATACACAAATGCAGAACAGAGGTCACCAAGACAACTTCAAAAATAACAATATTTCAAACTCAAACAAAACAGACTCAGGGACAAAAAACTTATAATGTAGGATCATGGAAAAGGATGAGGTGGCATACATGACTTCAAATATCACACATGTTAGTGAATGAATTTNAAACAAAACAGACTCAGGGACAAAAAACTTATAATGTAGGATCATGGAAAAGAATGAGGTGGCATACATGACTTCAAATATCACACATGTTAGTGAATGAATTTACAGCTAAGCCTAGAAATATTTTAACAAACTAGGTAAAGATTTTTAGAAAAAAAACAAATTAATGTGAAACTACATGTTAAATCCAAAGATGCAGTTCTTCTAAGAATTCTGAAATTGGATGAACTCTGCTCAAATTCTAATAAAGTTAAAGGTCTATGGGAACTGTACCTGTACTTCCATTTGTGAGTGCCCATACATTTTTTCAAGTATCTGAACGCAAACATCATAAAGCCCTTGTTTTCGAGCTATCCTAGAAAGCTTATTGACGTTCCATGCTTTGTCACGATAACCAAGGTGATGAAGTGGAGTATTTGAAGTTATAAAGTCCTTAAATGCATCAATAACAACGTTATACATTTCATTCCTCCACTGCAACATATCATACCAGACGGTCATATTGTCCCATTCATTTGGGGTCCTTAGCCTCCAAGTCTCAAGAATGTCCTTCAGATCTGCATATTGATATCCCTGTCCACCAACAGCAGGATTCCCAGGAACTTTAGTCCCATTTGCGATGTCAACATAAATTCTAGAAGACTCTTGCACCTCCACTAGTTGTTGGAATTGCTGCAGTAGAGGCACCCTAGCATGAAGAGATATTTCAGGTAACTGCCACCACTGTTCTAAGGCAAGATCAACGCCTTTCCCAACTATGTTTTCAGCATCCGCGACACCGTTTGCATTTTTTTCATGGAGGGCAAAACAAGCTTGAACCAAACGAAGCTTTGGCGTCTCTTCCACTTGTGCTTTGGGTATCACATGATCCTTCAAATATGCCCAATCTGGAACTTTCCAAAGACTATCAAGCAAAATTTCATAATTCTCAGTGCTTTTTCCAAAATCTACCAGGGCATCCCACTGACCAAGTTGAGTGGCACAGTGGAGCCATTGCTCCTCCCACAGGCACATTTCAGCCTTAGGTACTGTGTTATTGTAAGTTCCTTGGGTTGCCTTAACCATCGCCTGATAAAAAAGGCTCTGAGAACGCTGCCAAAAACCATGTTGAACCATTGACAGCCCAGCTCTCGATTCGGTTGTGATGGACCTATTCTTCCACAATCCAAATCTCCTGTCTTCTTCATTTAACAAACGATAAAGCTCAGCAAGAGACTCAGCACATTTTGAGTCATTCATGAACAGCATGACATGGGTCTCTAGCAAAGTCAATGCGAGATGCCATGCATTGTAAGTTTTTCCTATATATTTGATAAGCTCACTAGGCATCCTGGGTTGAGGGTGGCTCAACTGAAGCCCTTCCAGAAGTGCTTGCACAACATTTGGCCTGTGACCTTGCTGTTTCTTGTGGTAGTCCTTTGACAGGAGAGATATCATAGGTTTAGCTAAAGCTATCTGCTCTTCCTTGTGTAAGGTTGCCCACACAATTGGAAATACTAGCACCCACAAATGATAAGCAACATTGGCATCTGTGTGAGCCAGCTCCCTTAAAGGGATAACAACATCAGCGACCTATATCGGAAAAAGAGTACATATAACTTATTCAGATCAATCCATCTTTCAAAGCGGATAAAACACCAAAGAGCCTAAAATAATAAATAACTAATTTCGATTTAACAGGACAAAAGAAAGCACCATAACGACTCAGCAAACATCTTAAATAATTTGCAATCACCTGAAGTTTGCTGGCCGCACTAAGAAACTGTGTATGCTTCATAACAATGCTATCAAACATTGAAGCCACTTCTTCAGGTCCCTCTGGCATAGCAGGTGGTTGGTGGTATACTCCAGGATTATGTGAAGGCAAAAGTGGTACTACCCTGGCAGAATTCGGTGCTAGAGTAATAGGCTTCTCTTCGATTAAGATGGCTAAGAGGAGATCAAGACCCTGTTTGAGCCAAAAGACATCACTCATAGCTTCCCAATCTTGGTTTTGTATAATGTACTGCAACCGTGCAAATAAACTTTTTCCGAGAGACTCGTGGTATAACAAGAAGAACTTTCTTCGCATACCAGGATCCCTTGCCCGTAAACCAAGCATGGAATGTCTTTCAACTTTCAGAGAGATCTCTTGTCGGAGTGCCAACGGATACCTATTAGTGAAACAGATGATATAATCTCTCAAATAAAAAGTTTGACTCAACATAAGATTAAAAAGCAAAAACTTACTTCGTTGAATCGGCGCAAAGTCCATACAAAAGCTGGAGATACGCCTTATCCCACTCTTCCAAAGCAACAGATGAGAAGTGCTGCTTATCAACCTGTGAAAGCTTCTGGAGAAAAGAAACTATATCCTTCTGTGTAAGGAAAGCACCAGCGGACCCAGATGAACCTGTTTTTCCGTAATCATCCTCAGCCCACCTTTTTAACATGTCTAGCACGCAGAGAAGCACGCTAGTATCAGTACCCTTTTCTGAAAGCAAAGTGTTTAATATTTGAGTCACAGGTCTTTTGCAATCCGCTAAAAGCATCACCCTTTCATCAATAAGTTCCAAGACCGAATTTATATTAGATATGACTGCCCCAACATCAGCCGTTTGACGAGAAGAAGTTACTGCAGAATCTGAATCTGTCCGCTGGCTCTGGAAAAGGACAGCAAGAAACCACAAGAGTAAACATGTTATTAATTCGAAGAAGGCAGGGAAACTTACAGAAGCTAGAGAAAGAGACAAAGATGATATCTTGAATTTGATAGTATATATAGTATACGTATTGACCAAAAACATGTCAGCAAATGATATAAGGCAGATGAGCCAGAGCCGCAAGATGATGAAAGAGAGGAATATAAAAGCTAAAATCTTACAAGATATGAAAAATAAGCTGCGTAGCTATTTACAATACTCAGTCAGTAAGATGTGATGAATACAATGAAAAATCCATTTAAGCTCAAATAAGAAAGAAAGACAGCATATGACTATATCTCTTAGAAAAAAGGTAGCTATTACTGAAGAATAACTTACTTGTCTAGGATGAGCACCCGCTGCCGATCCCAGATCCCGCGAAAGACGCTGAAGGATACGCACCAATACATACGGATCAACAAAGTTTTTCTGAACCTCTGCCAAGGTTTTGAGGACAACAAGTACAAAGCTGATTGAACCGAGAGAGTTATCATCGCCTGAAGCTTGTGGAGCAGTAACAGCCTGCACATGTTTCTGTATCAGCTCATTGACTTTCTGATACAATAGCTTTATGTCAGGAGGTGTACTAGCTCCATCCTGTGGGAAGGCGATGAAGACCATCTTCAACAAAGAGCATAACGATTTACCAGCATCCAACATCTTGTGTTTGAAAGACAGCTCAAGAAACTGGTGAAGAAAAGAAGTAAAGAACAGTCAGCGAAAAACAGAAATGTTTTCATATATATTAGGATAAAGCTTACTGCAGCAAGTGTACCTGTGAGATCTGGCTGATGTTGTTCTTAATGAAAAGATGTGGCTGCTTCTCCAGAACCTTGTTCATGACATCCAAGCCCTGAGCAAGTGCTGTGGACGGATCTGACTGAGACGGTGGCATGCTGCTAAGCAGCTTTTCTAAATAGTTAAACTTGACGTTCGCATTTGGCCAAACATCCAAAGCTTGTGAAAGAAAATCTAAAGCTTGTTTGTACATAGTGCTGGCTTCCCTGTCCTTAGGCTCAATTACCACTGCCACCTGTTCAAGGAAGAGAAAGGAAACTTAAACTACAGTCATAAACAGAATAATGTCACGATCAACCAACATAATTTGAAACTAGAGGTGGTCAATAAGGTCTAGAAATTAACTAGATCCAAAGCATAGAAAACCTACGATCCGCATAATCTCATTATAGAACTTAATCTATACTGCTTAAAGACTGCTACTGCCGAACGTCATTTCTTTATAATGCAAATTGTTCAGAGAAGAAGGGGCTTTGTAAACATGCCCAATGATAGAAGGTGGGAGGTGTAAAGCCTTACTCTGATAAGAAAGTTGATGATTAATTCTTCCATAGCAGCATTTGGCTTGAATTCCTCATCAGGCTGGGTAGCAGATCCAGGAGTATCTACATTGGGGATTGACGATGCAACACCAGGTGACATAACACACAATGATTGGAGACCAGGTTCAATTTTAACTCGTTTACTTGGGTCTTCAGATATGGAAGATCCATCGGTTGAGCGCTTAGGATCTGCACCAGATGAAGGATGTAACCCATCACTGACCTCATTGGTTGCGTCGACATCGCTAACCATTTTAATATCATTCTGTCTTTGCCTTTCCCAGCTGACAACCAATCCAGCAAGTTCAATTGCGAGCCGCCTATTTTCTGCTGTGGTGTTATATGGCAAACCTAAACGACTTAAGGAATTTACCATCTGAGGTACAAACTGTGCTCTACAGCTGTAAAACAGATCTGAGTGACGGACAATGAGTTGGAAGATGTGGATCAAATTTGGAATGGAGTGACCTTCCTCCACCAAAATCTTTTTCGTGTATCTTATCCAAATCGGCATTCTTGAATCTCCAAGCGGAAGCCTTTTAGGTAAAGCTGGCATTAGAATATCCAGGGCTTGCTTAACAAGCATCTTATTCTCCGGCTGGCATGTCCTAAGAAGCGCAACAAAAACCTACATCCAGTTGACAAAAAACATTTGTATCACTGGATTAGATGGAGGAGTATTTTAGGCACATGATTGCATTCAGGTTTTAAATGACAATCTGCAAGGTTGTTAATGGAAAAAAGAGGTAAAGATGACATCAACTCATTTAAGAAGTTCGAAGTATATTCTTTTTTTCACTCTTCAATAGAAACAATACGGAACAATAAACATCACCAACACAATCAACATGCCTACTGGTTCCTGACAGAAAAAAATTGAAATGGTACCTGGAGAATTATTTTCTCTGGAGCCTGGTAAGCATCCAAGAAGTGGCAAACATTAACAAATGCCCACTGTTTACTGGCACTATCTTCCCGTTTGAGATGATTCCATCCAAACTTGATGAGCTCTTTTCTATGATGAACCAGATCACTCTGAAGATATTTCAGAAGCAAAGTAGCTAACTGCAAAAGTTCGATCCTCAGAGGTTCGTCATACTCAGCAGAAACCTACAATATTTGAGATGAACTATAAATCAGAACAAGTACAATAAGACCATGTCAGAACTAACAACTTGGACAGGTTAAATTATCCAGCAATCTTCCCCCACATTAATATATGTATTAACTAAAATTTAAGTTGCTTAAGGGAGAAAAGAAACTAACCTCTTCAGGCGGATCAAGAAGCCTCTCAACAATGGTCGTGACTATAGTAGGGTCGATAACTTCCCAAGTTTGGCCGTTTCGGAAGGCATGAGCAAGCATTGGAAGAATGAGCATTTGCATTGCCTGAACTAGATGATCATGGCCGAGTTTTTTTGACTGGAAAAGGTTTAGAAAATGCAAAACAATTGCTTTTTTCATGTCGGGTGGATATTTTTCTGCAACCTGATGAAAGAACCCAGTTATTCTACTTGAACTGCAATATATGAGAATTAAGCATAAAGTTTTGAGAAAGATACCTCAATAATGTAAAACTCCCTCAAAAAGGTGTAGTCAATACGACTATGGAACAGGAAAATTGAGAGAACATCGAAAAGAACATTCATTTCAGATTTTTCATGTCGTAGATAATTGAGGAAGCACTTGACAAGCCATTTGCTCTCTTTTACCTGCGAATTTAAGAAAATTAAAAGATTTGAGATGTAAACTTTTCTGAGGACATCTAATATTTCTTAAGTCATGAAAAACCTAATTTCTACAACAATTTCAGGTAACAGGAAACTCAAGTAGCCCAGAAACAAGAATACAAGATGGTACAGAAACAAGTCAGGAGGGCCCCAACATACAAGACCGTAAAGACTCCGAATAAATGAAACACCTAGTATGGAGTACTTGAAACAAAATTAATACTTGCATAGGGCTACATTCACTTACAGCAGGCGAATTTGCGATCATGAGCTGGTTTCTGATGCCCACATAGGTTTTAAATAAGGAATTATTAAAAGTTTGCATTTAATTTCAGTTTGAAACACAAGCTAATGCAGAAAATTATAAAGTTCAGAAATAAATGAAACTACCTGAACTAAATTCAACTCTTGCTCATCCTGCAAACGAGATGTCCTTGCATGTGATTTCCAAAGGAGAGCCAGGGCATCAAAAATAATACGGTTACTCTGCAGCCACCTGGGTATCAGTTTCACCATTGTTTTGATAAGATAGAGACCCTGAAAATACGCATCTGGTGGTACATTGGGTTTTGTTGATGGCGTGTTAGAACTTTCAGATTTCATAGGGGCGGGATTTTCATCTCCAGATGATGCAGCTGGAGGAGTTGAAGCTGCCGCACTCAGTATGGCATCAGATTTTGGTAAAATTTCAGGAAAGGCATATGAAAGTATCTTATGTGGAGATTTTGCAAGTTCTTCCCTTAATGGTTGGCCAGCATCTGAGCGGATTACATACATAAACCTGAGGTTATAAGGAAAAGAGAGAAACAGTCATTACCCCATGCTCACATAGTCACATTCAACCTAATATGCGATGCTAAAATAAAGAAACTTCAAATGCAATGTTATTCTTACCTTCGGAAATATTTGGGTTCATTTAATCTGGAAAGAAAATAATCAACAGCTAGAGTTGCATATCGATTCAAGAACTTGGTAAGCGGGAGACGGTATGGGCTGTTAATCTCACTGTACACTTGCCCTGGAGGAAGAGCTGCTTCTAAGTCGATAGTTAATGTTACAAGTTCATCTAGAAATTTTGATGCAGCAAGTGGAAGTAAGTGGAAGAGCTCGATAATAGCTGCCACAGACAAAAAAAAAAAAAATTTCATATATAATCACATGACCAGCCATCTGTTTTTATATATTTCGAAGAACATGATTACCAGCTGCAATTTTCGGCTCTTCACCAGCTTTCCATGATTTCTGGGACTGTGCAAGTTTCTCTGGCTCTAACCATTTTTTAAGGTGTTCCAGCAGCTTACCTCCTAAGGTCACATTAAACCAATTTGATAGAAGTTCCAGAAGACGCGCCAGACCTTGGAGTAAAGGCATATTGAGATTCTTTGTATGTGCCAGATTAACTAGTATAGGTCTGAGGCTACTCTGAAGAAGTTCTTTGGGCATCCGTTGTTGATTGATAACCTAAAGAAAAACACAGTTTCAGAACAGTAAAAAGCTACATAAAAATAGCACCCAGAAAGAAAAGAGGGCTTTTAGGTAGAGGAAAATCTACCTAAAATCCTCAAATTGAATGTTTGCAAGAACTGGAAACAAAAGACAGATAACTACGAACCTGTCTTAAACCCTCCTTGGCAACGGTCACAATTTCTGGTGCTCGGCATGTTAACGACTTGAAAAACATGGAAATTATCTTTGCACGTAGTTCATTGTGACTTTGAGTTCGAAAGTCAGCCCATGCCATAGTTGTGCACAAAATCTCAATACAAGCTGTTCGAAGTCTGTTCAAGGATGTAAGGACTTTAGGACTCATCAACTTCACAGCCCATACAGCTTCATCAGCCTCAGCTATTTGTAATGCTTCTTGCAGGAAGTTAACCAACTCTGGAGTCACTTTTAGAAGGGGGGGCCTCAACGCTAAACAAAAATTCAGAGCTGTCACAGTTCCAACCTATAAGGCATATTAAAGAACGTAAGAAAGAAGTCAGAGAAAAAATTTACAACAACCAAAAATTAGCAGAATGAGGCACCTGTTGATCAATTGTCTTTGATCGAAGTGGACGCATTATAAGTGGTTGAAGCAAAGGTTGGTATAAAGGCTCAAGCAGTTCAGATACCTCACTACCAGTCCGGCTAGCCAAAAGTGCAAGACAGTTCTGAACATTTTTCCTCACTGTGATAGATGCATTAGGATTGAACAATTCAGTAGCAAGATAATCTACAACACCTTGAAAACTTTGTCTGCGAGCGTCACTGTTTGCTTCATCAACATTATTAACCACTCTTAGAATCTGCATAAGAACCTGACTTGTCTCTTCTTGCTGTTTGCTAGCATAAACAGGAAGCCTCTTTTGAACATAGACCAGACCACGTACAATTTTTACTTGGAAAAGACATAATGTTTCAACATTCACTTTCCCTACCAGCGCACCTAACCCCATTACTCCTCCCATTTGCGCTTGCCATGTGCTCCCATAACAGCAGTGCAACAACCGAGGTAAAAGTTGTTCAAACACTGGTATTCGCACACTTGGATGGGGTGAATATACCGGATTTGTAGAAGGACTGGAGACAATCATAGAGGCAGTGTGACCACCCCTAGCCATCAACACATCAGCATGTTTGACACGAGCAAGAAACAGCAGAGTTTCAGCAAACACATTTAACGCAGTCAGAGCAGCTTTGGCATGGAGCCTGTTTTCATCTGCAAGCACATCAACAAGAGCATCTAAAAATATTAAAGGATCCAGCTCTTTTAAGTATGTAGACCAATTATTCTTGGGCTTGGAAACTGTAGAAATCACAGAACCCCCAAGTGGACCAGCACTAGTTGAAGCATACGATGAGGTATAGTCCCCATGCAAAATAATTGCAAAATGCCGACATATGTTTACAACAAAGTCATCATCTGGGTTGCTGAGATCCGGATCAGAACTGGCAGCAATTATAGTTATCAATAGTGTCTTGAAGATCGACTTCTCAGCTAGTAACTGTGTCTTTGTTTTAACCCCTAAGTCAGCCTGCAGCAGAAAAAAATTCCTCTTAATAAATAAATCCTTTCACATCCTTTTACACCAAGTAACACAGATAATCTAAGGAGAAAATTAGGTCACTCATAAGAAATGACATGAAATAGTCCTAGCTAGTNATAAATCCTTTCACATCCTTTTACACCAAGTAACACAGATAATCTAAGGAGATAATCTCAGCTAGTTTTTTCAGAAAGGACAAACGCATGGCAACAAGATAACACATACAAAATCTAATCATGCCTCATGTCAATGTGGTTTAATCAAAGAGAATATCAGCAGCAAAACGATCCTCTTAAAATAAATCCTTTTTCATCCTATTACCCCAAGTAACACTGCTAATCAAAGGAAAAAAAAAGGCCACTCACAAGAAATGATATGAAACAGTCCTAGTTCGTTTCTTTCAGAAAGGANTCAGCAGCAAAACGATCCTCTTAAAATAAATCCTTTTTCATCCTATTACCCCTAGTAACACTGCTAATCAAAGGAAAAAAAAAGGCCACTCACAAGAAATGATATGAAACAGTCCTAGTTCGTTTCTTTCAGAAAGGACAAACGCATGGCAACAAGATAACAAATACCATATCCATGCCTCATGCCAATGTGGTTCAATCAAGAAACCATCGCCTTTATAAGAGTAATACCAAAAACAAACCTTTATTTCTGTTGATTCACTCCTGCGCCAAGATAAATCAACAGAGGAAAGTAACAAAGTTGATAATTGCTTGGTCGTCTGACCCTCATCAGTGACACATCCAGGCAAATTAAGCTGAGACAACAAGCAAACACGGAGGAATCTTAGAGCTTGCTTTTTGTAGTAGATCTCCGTAGTGAGGTTTTTCTGAATAACAGCTGCTACAGCAAGATTAATGAATTTGTCCATTGGCACAAGAAATGGAGTGGATGGCTCAAATGTCAAAACTAAGCGAAGCCCATGCTCTGGATTATCTTTGCATTCAAGTGTAAGTGGCTCTTTCAGAAACCGCCTGTTGCGACCACCCAACTTTCCCACGATTTGTAATGCTTTACCACCCCAAGGATATGGCACCGGCTTCAAGTGAGACCATAATGCTAAGATCACTTCAGACATTACATTTGCCATACTAGGCTCCAAAAAATCAGGATTCAGACTATCCACCCAGAATTCAAGGGTACGTAACCCCAAGCTCACAAGTTCATCACTTCCTCTCAAACAGGATACAAGAGGCTTCATGAGACGGGGAAGGTATGGCAATAAGGAGCTTAAGCGTGCAGGAAGTGTCAAAGAAAGCTCCAACAAAAGATCTCTCATGTCTTCCCCAGCTGGACCCTCGAGCATTGTCAGAAGTATATTAAGACAAGGTAGCAGCATGGAGATTAAATCTCTAAGAAGCAGCTCGAATTTACATCCAGCAAGTCCTCTAAAAACAGTTCGGAGCAATTGCATATAACCAAGAGGCTTTTCAACTTCAGTCGCATTCTTCATGCAGACTTCCATAATTACAGGCACTTGAGGTTGCAATATTCGTTCAAAATCAGATGGTGCTTTGGACACAGCCCCAAAGATGCACCGGAACAGATGCAGAACTAATTTAGTTGCAGCTGAATCTGGATTCTTCAGAACATCGAGTTTGCTGCTTACTAGGAAATTAATCAGAACATCTGCAAATGGCTTGTATACTTTGGGAGCTTGCAGAAGAGTGGCAAATATTTGAACCAGTTGAGGATTGTCAATCATGCACTCAAAAAGTTCAGGCATACATATAGAGAACATATCCATTAGATCTCGAGGTTCCATAATAGCCAAAATTTGGGAGAAAAGATTTAGCATTTCCTTCTCCTCATCCTTATCTTTGAAGAGAGCTAAGCAATAGACACCACTCTTTAAAACACCAGAGGCTTTCCACACCTGCTTGAAGGTAGAGATTACTAGAGGTTTATCAGCCAAACACTATTAGTGCCCACACTAAACAATCTCACAATCAATACCTCATCTTCTCTCATTCCTTTAAAGACCTGGGTAACAGGTGATTGTGAAGCAAGAGCTTGTGGGTGCATTCCCTGCGGTCGGGACAAATGTGCATGGGTTATACTCCATATGATTGTCTTCATTCCTGAACACAAAGTAGGAAAAGTGCTTAACATCTAGAAACATAATCAATATATATAACCGATCCACTAAGGTAAAAAGTCAGTATGGCCAAGATTCAATACCCATCACCAGTGTCTTGATCAGATTCTTACAATCATTCACTTCTTTGGAATGTTCGGCAGGGACCTGCAAATTCAAGACTGCCTGCAACCAGCATGGTCTAGTAATTAAAAAATAATTGCCAGATACTCTATATGCGAATACAAAGTAAATATAAAAAAAAATCAATAAATACAATAATGTTTCAGTAGAAATTATATATTTCTGCCTAAATTATAATCCACTTTAGAAAAGAAAGTAGACTCTCTATCTAAGAGAATAAAATAACATTGACGAACGCTGTGGAACTAACAAGTTTGAATATAAGAGTGGAACACGATCTCAGATTGGCTGCTAATTTGGGTGGTTACTAAGACAAAACAGCCATCATAGATAAATTACCTGGACGGGAAGTTCAAGCTTCGACCTCAAAGTGATTTGATCCTTTCCGTCACCCTCCTCTAAAAGCTATGAAGCAGAAAGCAAGACTAAGTGACACATCATTGAAATAAAATGAAATAAAAGAGTTGACAATCAGAATGACAAAAGTTCAAGATTTCTCAAACAAAACATAGCAGAAAAAGTCGGTAATCTGTTGCAGCTAAACATATAAAATATAAAAACTGGTATATCAAGCAAAACCTATACAAAGACAATAAACAAGCCAAAAGCTGAAACAACATGGAAACTTGGAAACCAACCAAAATTACCTGAGGAATAGTTCGCTTGAAGGAATTGAATTTCCCAACAAAGGCATCCAGGATACGTCCCTACATACAGGTTATGAGTAAAATGAGTTAATGATAAAACCAGCCAATCAATTCTAATGCGAGCTCTCAGGGGTTAATCAATACCAACAAAATCCGCGCTTCATCCATTGACTGCTGATCAACACCTTTCTCAAATATTGGTTCTACCTGAACCCAATATAAGTATTAAGTTATACCAAAATCTTGTTCAGACATAGTAGACAGATTATGCCACATAAATGTTAAGTAAAATATCAAATTTAAGTAAGGCAAACAAGATGTTACCAGATTTAACATCAGTCTTGCACAAGTTGTATGGATGTTAAGAGAGAGGGTCAAGTCATGCATGTTCCTTGAAAATAAGTAGATGATCCGCGATAACTGCCACATTGTTTACAGTTAAATAATAAGAATTGTAAAAGAAAGATCACCCATAAGAGTTGACAATGGAATGGGAAAAAATCTAAATGTTGCAAGAATAATTTATAAAGATGTTGTATTGCTAAGATTATTTGTTTATTGGAATCATCATCTATCAGAATATTTTGGGAGGCCTCAGGTTTCATGTCTAGAAGCAAGATATAACATATTTCCTAAGCCTGAGCACTTTCTGATCACAATTGATAAGATTAAGACCGTTAAGATGAGGATCTTTTTTATACCCAACCACAAAAACCATAGATACATAGCAATAACTGTGTACTGGAACATATTAGTATCACTTACTATAGAATCGAGTGTCAATGTTTTGCACAGTTTCCAGAACTTAAAATTCTCTCAACTAGGAAGAGCTACTTTAGAAAGAGAGGACTAACAAATAACAAGAAAAACAAACCTAAGCTAAAGTAAGAAACAAATTGAACAGATCACACAACAGGAAGCACCTGAGAAAGGGACAAATCTGCTCGAACATGGTGAACAATCTCGGCCAGTAGGCTGTAAGCCAGAGGTCTCAAAGACTCAAAGCATGCTCGTCCCGTTCCAACTAGAACCCTGACACAGAAAAAAAA
>OVBW01000596.1:0-20664 GCA_900406355.1 Erysimum pusillum | reverse complement strand
GATTAAAACTTGAATAGTGATGATGAACTTTTTCATATAAAAATCAAAATTAAATAGTGATGACATAAATAAATGAAAAAGTATTGAGAGTAAGAGTGGCTTACTGTTTCATCGACGAAAATCAGTTCGAGACTCTGGCCGTTATTGGATGAGTAATGTTTGTAGGCGTGGAGTATTTTTACATGGATCCTCCATGACGTTCTGTTAGGCCTCAAGTCTTTCAGCGGGTTCATCAGAGTGTGCCCTGCAGCCATTATTGTTTAAAAGAACGTAGAAATTTTAAGAATGAAGTAGTCTGGATGAATGATATTGTGATAAAAGGACTGATATATATATATATAGATAAATAAGTATGCGTTAGGAAGATCAGAACTTGAGAATCAATTTGTGGAATATTCCGTTTTGATTTACTCGAATAATTGGTTAGATAAACACTGGATAATGATTATAATAAATAAACCGCCTAAACAAAGATGCTTAATAAGTTCCTACCAAAAAAAAAAAGAAGCTTAATAAGTAAACAGTTATTGAATTACAAAAGAAACGTAAAAACAATATGTTTATCCACCCAAAATCTATTAGAAAGATACGATAGATGTTGTTCATCTCTACTATTAAGGGATAAGTATAACTAAAAAACAAATAATAAGCAAAATTTAAATCCATAGATAATCAAAGAAATATGAGCGAGGATCTCAACTTTATAGTTAAGATCGTTAAAGATTTTTCGTAACTGGGATGGTTGAAAAAGCATACTATGAATACGATAAAATATAAAAAGATCCTCACGAAAAATATTACTACTTTGTATGGAATCAAACATGTTGGATATAATCAAAACAAATAATGCAAATATACGGTGGCGAGCTCAACTTTGATAGCGAAAGAAAAATAAAAGCCCAAAACTAAACCCATACAAAAGAAGGCCAAGAAAGCTAGGTTTAGAATGGTACACGTGTTAGACATATCAACGTGCCTCCTTCTTCCACCGGTTTCGAAGCTCCGATCAGATCTAAGAATATCCGGCGTGTCTCCTTCTTCCACAGGAAATGAAAGTCCGATCAGATCTAATCAATCTTGCATAACTGAAATATCGTATGAAGACAAATATTAAAACTCTGATCAGATCTAATTGAAAGCGCTTGGGCATATAACAACCTCACCCATCGCTTGGGCATAAATTGACACTCTCCGAACAATAAATCTGACTAAACTTATTTATTCTTTTTTTGGAACTATTCCCAAAAAAATAGACATAATGTTAAGTGGAAGATTGNAAGATTGGTTGAAAAAAAAAAAAAAAAATGGTAAGTGGAAGATTGGATCTCCGACCAATAAATTTGACTAACCTTATATATGAATGATAATCTGACTAAACTACTCCCAATAGCTCTCCTTCGTATGCAGATTCGAGAAGCTTCAATTCGACGTCTGCGAAAAGCTATTTTGGATTCGAATCTGGAAATTTTTTAATCTGAATCAGTGATTTGGTGATATGTTTCTTCTGGGAGTATTGTCGTTTCTAGGAGTAGATTATTGAGTTCAGAAGCGAGAATCTTCTTTTGCCTCCGATCCGAATCCAAACCCAAAATCTTATTTTGCCTCCGGAAGATAAGAGAGAGATTAGAGAGATAAGAGAGAGAAAATGTATTGATCCTTTGACAAAGTGATCCAATTGAGAGAGCGCGGATCCTATCTAACCCGCGTGTTGACCCGAATAATAATGACATAAAAAGACAATTATACCCCTGAACGAAAAATCTGATTTTCAAGTTAAACCAATGGCATTACATTGTAAATATTGATCAAAAACATGGTGACTTATATATTTGTACGGCTCCATTAATAGAGTAGATTATAAACATTCTTGGATCCTACGTCAACTCAATTTTCCTGTTTGGTAGGCACCGCTTACAAGTTACAAAGTCTGTATATATTTCAGTCTTTGCTTATTATCTCTTTCAGATATACACTAGTCATCTTATAATGATCAAGAACGAAGAGAAGATGAGAGTAAGGATTGCGAAAGAGAGATCTGACTTATGCGACTTGGCTGCTGCTGCAATCAAAGCAACTTACAATACACGGAACCCAGGAGAAGTCGAGCGATGCATCGATGTGTTGAATCAGTTGAAGTCTCTGTCTCTGATCACAGTCAAGGATTTTCAATTGTCAGAATCAATAGTTAAGCTTGATCCTCTAAGAAGGCATAGGAACCCTAAGATCCGTAGAGAAGCTCAAGCCTTGTTTCATTCATGGTTGAAGACAATCTATACACAAGGAAACAACAACTCTTTCAAAGCTTCTCTTACTTAATTCCGTCTCAAACCGAAGAAGAAACATGTTCTAACAAGTTGTTCAGAGTTGAAGAAGAAAGAAGAACGTCGGAGATCTACGGCCCGTGAAGACATTGAGAAAGAGACGACAAATACCGATCTAAAGCCGCTGAATTTGAAGAGAAGACGTGTCGCTTTGGAGGATGATACTACGATGAAGAAGCCACGTGGAGTAGTTACCGGTTCACTGATAAAGTCATAAAGAAGAAAAAGTTGGAGGTTGCTTCACCGCCACGTCAAGTTATAACCAAAACCTTGAAACCTCCTCCGAGGAGAGATGCTGCTTGCAAAAACATTCCACGGAGATCAGAGCAATGAAACAGTTAGAGATTATAGAAATCCTAAATCTACAAAAATAGGAAGTTGATGATGTTCATTTGTACTACTTTATCTGTTTACCAATTGATTTTAGATAACATTTGTAGACATACATGGTATAAGAATACATATCTTCAAAGGTATATGATTTATATAAATTAGATTTATTTCAAGATACATAAGACTTAACAAGAGTCTTAATCTTTTATAAACATAACATTGCATTGAAATCCATTATGTTTTGACAAAGTATTTGATAGAGAAATTTCACTAAATTAAATATGATATCAAGGTATCTGTTTTTTCTTTCTTTATTATATTAGCAAACATGCATTATAAAAGTACTATAGAAAATAATTAATTTTATTGGTGTTGAATAGTAAATAATATGACATATTTAGCCACAAAATATAATTAAGTTATAGTTCAATTTAAATATAATTTCATAGGTAAATAATCACTAGTAAAAAATAAGACATATTTGGCCACAAAATATGACATACCGTGCAACCATTTAAGATCATAATGTTTGTTTTTTATATGAAAAAGAACCATAAGTTTTTGGTAACTATATAGGTTAACTTAAATATACTTTTTCTAGATTCTCTCAAGCTTTTCGTTGAAATTACCACATACTATATAGGTTAATCTGTGGTAATTACTACAGAGTTGAATATCATAGATTCATACATAAAAGTAACTATTAAGTATATAGGGATGACACTATTTAATCCATGGTAATGTGGCTGATTAGTACGTAATTACCATAATCTTTGTTTTTCATGGTGTTTAATCCAATAACAAGGATCATAAGTTGTATGTCGTGCAACGTCTAAACACAAATAAAATATTAACTTCTAAATTAAACAAAAATTTCATGCGAAAGAATGAAGACATTCACGAACCATAATGTTACCATAAGTTTCTGGAGTTGGAAAACATCCTACGATACGCTAAATCCATTACGACCAAGGACTCCGCGATAAAAGGTTTATTTTCCCTTCCTAACATTCTTTGATTTATAATACATTAATAGATTCTAAACTATGATGTAATCTCTTACTTATCTCTCACAACTATCATAGTCTTGTATCTTTACCCTTTAACAAAAAAAAAAAACTAGAAGATAATGGACCATCGTATAGTTTTATTGAGGATCATTTTTTGGTATGCTTAGAACTTTAAAATTATATACAGTTACTATGATCATTTTTTACATGCACTTAACCATATAAGATACTCATTCTTGATTGAAAATTATATTATAATAATNAAAAAGGGGTTTTTTTTTTTTTTTTTTTTTTGGGCCAAAGATAAGAGGCCTATATATTTGAATTACTTAGCTATATAATCGAAGTCATAGAAAAGCTATGTTTCAGAGTCTTTCTTGTAACAAAGAGTCAGAAAATATAATTTTTAGAGCAATTCTTTAAAATACCATCAATTTTGTTTTTTGGGCAATTTGTATGCTAATTGTTCAAAAATATCAAAAATGATTCATTAACAATTCTTTTGTGTCTATAAATCTGAAGTAAGAAAAAAAAATAAAAGCAAAAGAAAAGAAAAACAAAAGGGTACAACAACTCTTGTAGAGCAATTGGAGTACCAAGTTCGATTCGAGAATTCGCCATCGATTCATAATTTCAACAAGGGACCCAAAACCTTCGATTTCGATTTATAACATTCGCCAATTTCTACTTAAATTACTAAACCGGCTTGATTGATTCTTCTAATTTTCAATAAAGGATTGATTGAATACTAAACCGACTTCATGTTTACTTAACCGGCTTCACATTTATTAAACAGGTATTATTAGTCACACTCTTCTCGTGAGTCTTCTTCCTCAGTCAGTGTGGTGAAGGAAGGAAACACCTTGGTGTTTCCTTTAGGCTCAGAGAGATTGAGAAGAAACCTAATCATTTGAATCCAATTGGAGAAGAAGATGAAGCCTGCGATTTCGATTATGGCGAAGAGATTTCTTCTGGAGAAAGGTAATCCTCGAAGAACTGTTTCTCCTTCGTTTTCACGAGCTTTTGCTTACAGGGGGAAATTGAGTAGATTTGTCTTAGCTGATTTGAAATTAGAAGATGCTGTTGCTTTGTTCAGTGAAATGGTACAGTGTCGTCCCTTTCCTTCGATTATTGAGTTCAGTAAACTGTTGAGTGCAATTGCTAAGATGGAGAAGTTTGATGTTGTCATCTCTCTGGCCGAGAGGATGCAAAATTTGGGAATTTCACATGATCTTTATACTTACAGTATTCTGATTAACTGTTTTTGCCACCGTTCTGAGATCTCTCTTGCTTTAGCTACTCTTGGGAAGATGATGAAACTTGGCTATGAGCCTAGCATTGTCACGCTTAACTCGCTGCTCAATGGTTTTTGTCACCGGAAGAGGATTTCTGATGCGGTAGCTTTGGTTGATCAGATGGTGGAAATGAGATATAAACCTGATACATTCACATTTACAACTTTGATTCATGGGCTTTTTCTCCACAATAAAGCTTCTGAAGCGGTGGCTTTAGTTGAACGGATGGCGATGAAAGGATGTCAACCAGATCTGGTTACATACGGTGTGGTAGTTAATGGAATATGTAAGACCGGGGATATCGATCTGGCTTTAAATCTGCTTAAGAAGATGGAGAAAGGGAAAATAGAGCCAAATGTTGTAATCTACAGCACATTCATCGATGCTCTCTGCAAATACAGACATGTGAATGATGCACTTGACCTATTCAATGAGATGGATAACAAAGGAATTACACCAGATGTAATTACGTTCAGTGCATTGATCGATGCGTTTGCAAAAGAGGGAAAGCTTGTAGAGGCTGAAAAATTGTACAAAGAGATGATCATAAGGTCTATAGCTCCTAACAACGCTACTTATAGTTCGCTTATTAACGGGCTTTGCATGCAAGATCGCCTAGACGAGGCTAAGCAGATGTTAGAGTTTATGGTCACCAAGGACTGTCTCCCAGACGCAGTGACATATACTACTCTTATAAAGGGATTTTGCAAGTCTAAGAAAGTAGAGGCTGGTATGGAACTATTCCGCGAGATGTCTAAAAGAGGATTGGTTGGAGACACAGTCACTTACACCACTCTTATCCAAGGGTTTTTTCAAGCTAGAGATGTTGATATGGCACAAAAAATATTCAACCAGATGGTTTGTGATGGTGTGCATCCCAATATTATGACATACAACATCTTCTTAGATGGACTTTGTAATAACGGAAAGCTAGAGAAAGCATTGGTCATATTCCAGGATCTGCAAAATAGTGAAACAGAACTCGATATAGTCACTTATAATATTCTGATTGAGGGGATGTGCAAGGCTGGGAAGGTGGAAGATGCCTGGCGTTTATTTTGTAGCCTCAACATTAAAGGTATGAAGCCTGATGTTGTAACCTACACTACAATGATCTCAGGATTTTGCGGAAATGGTTTAATGCAAGAAGCGGATGTCTTGTTCAGAAAAATGAAAGAAGACGGGCCTTTGCCGAATGACCATACATACAATACGTTTATTAGGGCGCATCTTAGAGATGGCGACACGGCCACATCGGCTGAACTCGTCAAAGAGATGAGGAATTGCGGGTTTGCTGGAGATGCTTCAAACAGTAGCTTGGTCACTAATATGTTGTATGATGGAAGACTAGACAAAAGCTTTCTCGACATGCTTTCTTGAAACGATTTATTCTCGAGAGAAGCAACCATCTTTCCTTCAAAGCATCTGTGAGGTGAATATTATGTTGCTTTTCTAGTGATTAATGCTTTATTGCTATATGTGGATAGATATGCGTGAGAGCTTCATAAAGATGATGTGGTGCTTTGTGTATCTCATTGCTAGGTTAACACAAGATCAGTGGTAAGCAGCAGAAGAAGCTCTTCCCTTCGTCAGAAGAAGATCTCAGACTTGACTTGGTTTTTTACCAAACAAACTTATTTTAGAAGTCTTAGTTTGATAATTTGAATGATTGCTTTGTCTAATTTCTAGTTCGGTTCAGTTCTCTGTACACAAATTTTCAAACTGCAGTAGTCTGATTTGTGTATTTGACAAATTGACAATATTGTCAAACGATGAATTTTAATGGATAATAAACATTCAGACATCTACATTCCAAAACCGAACATTGAACCGGTTTTATAGACACCTATTTTCGGGATTCACCAATTCTAAAATTCATCTACAAGGAACAAATTATCTTGGAAGGCTACTGATAATTTAGCTTCATTCAACCATGTTGCTGTTGTCTTCTTTGTTTAGAAATTGTCTTAAGAGTTCAATGGTTTTACGGTAAAGGTTCATATCAATTCCATCCACATTTCTTCCTGTTCGCGCCTGCAAGATCGCCTAAAAGAAATGGTATATAAATCAGTAATCAGATTGGTTAGCTACCAAAGACAACACATGTAGAGATTATCGGTTTCATACACATTGTTCAGCCTGAAATAGGTACTAGTGTCTACTGCTAACATAAACTCATATAGGAGTAAGATTTACAAGATTTTCAAGAAGAGACGAGTAAAATCGATTTCAAATTGAGAAGTTTTCCTTCCGACCTCATGAATATCAGAACTGTCGAAGTATACTGAAATTGACTAACTGAGATGGTGAAATGACATCTTCTTGGGAACATATCTTCCATGTTACATTCGATATACTCGAAAAGCTTAAATACTAGCGACATTCGGAATTTAACATACTAATAATTTTCAGAGCCAAGATAACTAAAATTTGTGAGAATCTCTCAAAAGGTTAGAACACTCACACAAAAGCATAGTTCTTTAACATAACTTGAGGTTTTGTCATTCGGTAAAACTAGAAATTTCCAAATACACCATAACAAAATAAAGCTCACAAGACACTGCAAACACAAACAAGTAAAGAGAATCTTTATCCTACAATCTAATACTCAGGGTGTAATAGTGCAGACAACATTTCAAGTTAAAAAAAAATCCACAAATAAATGAAGCTCACAAGACACATTTTGGCATAATCAGCAAACACAAACAAGTAAAAGAGAAATTTTTTTTTCATCTTACAATCTAATACACAGGGTGTAATAATGAAGACAACATTTAAGAAAAACACAAACTAACCTGATTATTAGGTTCAATGTGAAGCTCTCCAATGAATTGGTAAATTGAACCAACTCTGAAACTAACATCTCTTAAGTTTTGAGTGTTGATTTTAAGACTTTTATCTCCATCTTCAATAACACCTATACCTGTTTCAATTGAATATACTCTCAACCTACAAATAAAAAACAGAACCAACATCATTATCTAAACAAAGCTTAGCCATTGGTACAAATCTCAGTTCATAAACTTACATTCCTGTAACTCTGAGTGAAGCAGCTTCCATGTAAAATGGAGAAGAAGGGTACAACAAGTCTTGTAGAGTAATGGGAGTACCAGGTTCGATTCGAGAATTCGCCATCAATCTTCTCCAAGTACCCAGCTTCCATTGCCAAGTATACCTAATAACTCAAACCACCACCAACACTTCAGCAAAACCGATGAAGATACAGAACAAATGTTTGGGTAATAAGTGCTTACCAGATACTCGAGCAGCTGTCTACCACCTTTAGCCTTTATTTCAGCAACATCCCAGCATGCTTTTTCTGCGAGATCCTTCATCGCACTGCCAATTAATTGGAAAAAAGCCATGTTTTAGTGTTAATTCTCTATATGTATTCTCCTCATATCCTCTGTTGTACAAGATAAAAGCTGTACACTCTTTACAAATGAGAAGCAAAAGAGACTGCAACAACCTCTCTTTACACTTGTAATACAATTCGGGAAAATCGTGCTGGAGATAGTTCTTATTGATGACATTATAGGCCTGCTTTAGCATATTCCTTGAACCATATTCTTGTACAAGAACGCATAAACTTGGCCTTCCCATGAAGTTAGCCCATTTCTCTGCAGCTTGGAAGTCTTTATCCTCAACCATTTGTTGAAGAAAAGTTTCTCCAGGGAAACGGAATGCGAAATGCTCCAACAAAGATACAGCCGACATGAAAGATTTCGACTTGATCAAGTCAGAAATGTATTGTTCCGAGAGAGACAAGGCTTCATCGATATTTGTTAACCCCACATCAAATACTTTAAGAGTATGCACCATAACCTTCTCATCAGAAGCTACAGATCCTCCAACAGTAGCAATAAAGAACTGAGCATCTAGTTTCCTTGCAGAACAAATATCTTCTTCCCTTGTTGGCTCTGCTTGGAACTTTTTTGTTGCCTTCAAGCTACCTGAAATACCCATTAGATCAACAAATTGCACCAAATTGAGGACGTCAAAAAGCAATAAAGAGCTAGGAGTTACCATGTTTATAACATTCTTTGAGAAGATATAAGAACACAAGTGGAGACACATAGGTTAAATCTGAAAATGCATGTAAACACAGTGTTCCTTCTTCAGCTTCTTCATCTCTTATTACCTCCAAATCAGCTTCTTTAGAATCCAAACCCATCAATGATGAATTCAAATATAAATGCTACACAATTTGAATGTCTCCCAAGTAAAAAATCCTGATGTTTGTAGAAAAATGAACATGTCAAAATCAAGAAAGTGACGATCTTTCACTAACTAAGTACTTAGAGATGATTTATGTAAAGAAAAATCGAAACTTTGAACTAAATTCAGAAGAAGGGAAAGATAAAAAGGCATAAAGACGTTTTTATTAGATATTCTGAGAAATTAAAATTAGTTTGTCACCGGAAATTTGACTTACCGGCGAGAAAGGTCGGAGGAACGAGAAGAAGAAATGAAGAGTGTGATGCATTTATAAAGATGACCAAATCTTTCCGTTACAACGGCAAAGCTCCGTGACCTCCGTCTGTTTGACGCCGTTTCATCTAGGTTTCGAATGAAAATTGATATAAACTCCGAGGGTGTTTTGGTTATTTACTTTGTTTAACAAGCGTTAAGGGCCTTTAGGCTATAAAAGCAAAAGCTAAGGCCCAAATGTTATTTATGTGATTGCAATTAGAGGGTTAAGATAAGAACAATGTGGTTTGTAGAATTTAGGAGTAATAAGTAGGACTGCGCATATAATCCGAATTCAAAATACAATATCAGATTCGAACCGACCTGAAAAATCTGAATCCGAACGGTTTCGGTTACCTAGTAAAACCCGATCGGATTTAATACATAATGTAATTCGCATTTCAGTTTTGATCGGGTAATAACTTAAACTTTGATCGGATATCAGCTAAACCGGAATAATACATATACATAATTAATTTTATGCTCAAATACTTCATCCCATGGTTAGTTCGGAATTGGATAATTCAAATCTAATTTTGAATTTGATCGGGTAAATATCAGATAATTCGGGTAAATCAGATCATTCGAATTCAAATTCGGATCCAAAACCGAACTTATCTATGTCTTGGTTACACTTCATATTTTTTAAAAAAATTTGTAATCCGATCAGAATCCAAAAAATTCCGATCCGACCCGATCTAAAAATCCGAACGTCAAGGCCTAGTAATAATAATGGGAATGGTAAGTTTATAAATCAAAAGAAGAAATTAATACGATAAATATGATCCATTAGACAAGATGATGAAATATAGGAACTGATAATGTTGGCACTTGCGAGCCCACAGACCCACTACAGTATTTTTTAACTATTCTTTTCCAAAGTTAAACTCTGTAGTAATTACCACAGATCGTTTAAATTAGCGTATATGGTATGTTTTGTGGTCAACTACATGTTATACTTGTATATCAGTTAATATTCATTACCAATGAACTTATTAATTTTCTGTAGTAATTTTTTTGCCTAACATCTAGAATGCTTAAACGGAATCTATGCCATTTTAGACGGTTTTAGGCCGTTTAGACGTTTAGAACATAATATATTATAAATATGATATTATAAAAAAAAAATTATAAAAAAAATATTTATTAGAAAAGTAAAAATATTAAATTGTAGAAAAAAATTAGATAAAAACATTAAACAATATATGAATGTTTATAACCATGTATAGGAGATTAAAACTTGTAAATTTATTTATATAGTTAGAAGTTAGAAAAATACACTTAAAACAAATTTTAGTTGTATAATTTATATAATAACGTATATGGAAAACTTTTTATATAGCAAACATGAAACAATTTTTTTTAAATTTTTTTTTTATTGGTAAGAAATAGCACAAAACTCAATAGAATGTCGTATGTACGGGGTAATGAACATACATGCTCATAATCATAAGAAGTTCAAGTCGCTGGTTGCGGAATCTTTGGCTCATCCTTTTGGACGCACCCACTTTGGAAAACTACAAGTATGATGGATATGTCAATCGTGTTAACTTGTGTATAACAAATGCACTTAAAGAGACAAATCTCCGTTATAATCGAACTTACACTAGGCGTACTTTATACGAACCAACTGTTCAGTTGGTGATTGCTAATATGAAATTTTATACCATAGTTTCAGTCCTCGCAATAACAACCATCTTTCTTGAGATAAATTCTTTCTGAATCTAATATAAATAACGTTTTTAAAATATATATTTACGCGCTTTAATTAATAAAAAAAAAATTTACTGGTAAGAAATAGCACAAAACTCAATAGATAGATAACCAAACTTTATGTGACAACAACTAATTAACATAAGTAAACATGTTATTGAGTTTCTAAAGGAAACCAATCTTTTTTAACAAAAATTTACTTTTTCAATACAATCTCATAACCTCGATTTCAGTGGAATATATTCCAAAAGATGCAAACAATTAAATGTTATCAACATCATCGAAAAATGTTTAATCAACACAAAGAATCGGAGATTCACCAGTTAGTTTTGTTTATCAATCATCTTGGGGTTGAAGATAAAATCATCTCGTGGGTCAATACATGCCTTGATAAAAACATCAAAGAGATTGTCTTAGATTTCTCCAAATCCAAGAGAGTTATGCCGATTCCAAACGATTTTTCGACCGTGGAGACTCTACAAGTTTTAAAGCTACGATGGTGTAAATTTGAAATACTAGATAATTCTCCAAAAGGTCTAAGGCTTTTGAGAACACTTCGCTTATGCGGAGCGAGGTGGCGCAAGAGACGATAGATGCAATTTTCAGCAACTACATCCAGCTCGAGTCACTTGAACTAATTGAATGTCGTATGTACGGGGTACTGAACATATATCATAATCATAAGAAGTTCAAGTCGTTGGTTGTGTCTTCTATGCGGAATCTCTCGCTCATCGTACTTTGGAAAATTATAAGTATGATGGATATGTCAGTCGTGTTAACTTTTGGATAACAAATGCACTAAAAGAGGCAAATCTCCATTATAATCGAACTTACACTAGCTAGGCGTACTATATACGAACCATCTGAGTTGGTGGTTGCTAACATGAAATTTTATACAGGAGTTTCAGCCCTCGGCAAAAACAACCGTCTTTCGTGAGGTAAATTCTTCCTAAATCTTTTTTTTTTTATCAACCAAACATTAATTAAAAGGTCACTCCTAAATTAGTTGCCCAAACCGGAGGAAATTCTTTCTAAATCTAATATATATATATATAACGTTTTAAAATTTATATGTATGCGTGTTTATTATAATCATTATCAATTAATTGCAATAAATATACTTTTGACTTTTTTTTTCTTTATTAAAAATTTAAATATATTATTTTCGCGCTTATTAGATTAATTATTATTTAGTGAAAAATATAGTTTTGATTTTTTTCCTTAAAAAATTATTTTTATCACGTGCTAGCTTATATTATTAGTAAGATGGTAAACTCTTATGTATTTTTGAGATCATGCATGCCCATGAATTATTTAGATTATCGGGATTAACGAAGAGCGAAAGTTAACATGGTTTCTCTACATTGATCTCCATTTTTTGTGAGCGATAATACATCTTTAAGATATAGAATGTTAATGTTCATTTGTGAGTACTTGTCTTAATTTATCTTTTTACCAATTGATTTTAGATAAGATTCGTAGACTTACATGGAATACGAATCTAATACATTCTCAAAAAGTATATGATCTATAAGAGTCATAATTTCTATATAACATTGCATCGCCAATCCGCTAGATTTTTTGTCATACGACAGATGTTTGAACAATATGATTATGTTACTATAAAAGTCAAACCATTGTCAACCAAATACCACATCACTCATAGAATTGTTTCTAGTTCAGTATGAAGGGTGATAAACATCTTTGTGACCTATTAAACTCAATGAGATCATTTTTTGCATTGGACTAAAAAGATCCATCCAATGCTACTAACTTGATCATGTTCAGTCTATAAACCATTCAGTTGGCAACGCATAGGCGCCATGGGCAATCCAAAGAGAACTATTTAGAGGATTAATATACTTAGGTTTGAGTTTGTTTATAATTTGGATATCTCAGGCTAGCAATAAACCAACTTTTCTACACCATTTAAGTCAATCTTTCAAGAATAAACTTGGTTGATTTGCTGTTTCCATGTACACCCCTTCTCCATCAGAATAATAAAGATAAATTTTTACTTGTGAAGCTTGAATTTGAGATCACATACAATAATGTTCTTTATGAGGTAAATCACTCTTCTAGTTTCTGTAGAAGAACCATTCTTGTTATTAGGCAGAACTAGTCTTGTTTTCTTGATTTCAACGTTTTTGGAAAAACCGTTCACACTTCCTCAAACGTAGTTTCAGAATTGAAACGTCTTTTGGTGGATGATTACATTCAAGAAGTGCGGTGTAGATAAAAAATACTGTGATTCACACACCTTGGTTCGGGTCCAAAAACTCATCCATTTGGAATTGGTTTTAATTGAAACTTCCTTATGTGATGCAAACGTTATATCTCAGTATTGTGGTACCGAAAGAGCCAATTATTGATGGACACTAAGCAAAATGTTTTATGGTTCTGAATGCTATCCGATTTTATTTCTACTCCTATGACCAACTTGGCACTTAAAAGCAAAATCTAAAATTTATATTGTATGAATTTATGTATTAACTAGTCATTTGCCCGCGCTACGCGCGGGGTTTTACCATCTATTTATTTTGATTTGTTACATTATCTCTTTATATATTGTCATATTTTTTTAATGTATTTTTTAATGAATTTGACGTAATTTATGTCTGCTTATGATTATTTTTATATTATTATATACCTGTTTCTGATTTTCTGTTTTATATATCATATGTATTTTTATATGAAACAATTTAAAATTTAACATATTAGTATTCTACTTTATATTAGTTCATTTCATTTGATTATATTATTACTTTAACATATGTGATGTATTGGAAAAATTTAGTTAAATTCATATTGGAAACTTTCAAATAAATATTGTTTTTATTGTTTTTTTCATACATGTTTTTAAAATGAGAATTTACGTTTTCTCCCAATCTATCTCATTTATGTTCGAAAATTTTGTGAGACATAAATTAGATAGATTTTATATTCTGAATATATATTTTTTTCTGTTATATTTTCGTTAAATCTCATTATAATTTAACTTTACATTGTGTTAGTTCAATCAAATATTATTTCATATTATTTTTAATGGATATATATTCGTAATAAAACATTCATTTTAAAACTATAATCTATTATTTATAAATGAGTTAGTATAATCAAAAATTAGAAAGGTTTTTTTTAATCAATTATGTTTTTTTAATTTGTAATATAAAATATAAGAAAAGACTTTTCATGTTTTTAATCAATTATGTTTTTTAATTTGGTAATATAAAATCTAAGAAAAGACTTTTCATATTCCTTTTTGAAAAACTTGTTTACATATGTATAAATGTTAAATTAAATGATACAATAGTATAAATAAAAAGTTTAAATTAAATGATAAAATGATTAGTATGATGATTAGGATGATGATTAGGATGCTTATGTGTCTTAAGGAGAAGAGAGAAAAGTTAACTTTATATATATAGATTATTATATAGTATAATTTATATTTATACTATGTGTACTATAGACTTGTTCTAAACTTCTAACAAACTTCATATATATTACAAAAACATGCATAATGCATGCAAATAATGATTGTTCAAATAATACAAACGTAACAAAATTATAACTCTTTTTTTTTTTTTTCTGTCAAAAACAAATTTATAACAAGATCGCCAAATTATGGTCTTTCGGTATTTAGTTGTACAAGTGTTTCCGAAAATAAATATACGATAAGACTTTGAATTTATGGTATTAGTACTAATTAACAATGCTTAAGATCCAACCCTAGTAGCCTTCAAAAGCTTAGATATAAATATAAGCACAAAGAGAACAGGTTTTGAGAGACAATAATGATGAGTTTGGAAACCACTCTTGCTCCTCGCTCCCGGTCATTGTTACTGAGAACTTTCTAGTGGGAGTTGGTGGTATTCACCGCCAAGTGATGAGGAGCTAGGAGTGGAATGAACAAAGAAACTCTCAGCCGGATTGTTCGTCTATGTTCGAAAAACAGAGGATTTTATCTACGCACAGAACAAATGGTTGACGCCGAGCCCGAGCATCCTCACTAGTTACTAGTATAAGCCTGTTGATTTTGAATCATAACCATTATTGTTGCTCTGTTCTTACTTTCAGCAAAGATTTCGCTGAAAGCATAACCATTCTTGTGACTTCCCAAAGATAAAATCATCATCCGCGCTTCCAATTGTAGTGAAATTTTGCAAAGATAAAAATCTCTGAACCTTTATATGATAAGAGTAAAACATTCATTCACTTAGAGCTAATTGGTTTTGATGAGAAACTATATTTTGTTCATTCATTCATTCAAAATTCGCTGAAGTTATCTCAAAGACTAATGTGGAATTTAACAAGCAGACAATTGTTCCTAATGTCTTGGACACAGCTCGAAAAACCTGTATATGAATCTGAATGTTATATCTGATTTCTTTCTAGTCTCTCTGTTTGTGTTGTTGATGGTTATAATTAACTTCTATGCCACCAAAGAAATCCATATGCACAAGTATATGTAGTATCATGGCAAAATGTTTGAAATTGAATCAAACTGTGGCATACGTGTAGTGTAATCTATGCGTATTGTACTATATACTTGTCCTTATTAAGTCTCATGATTTCCATAATGTTAAGACGTACACAAAGCATTGATCTTCTAATGCCACCAAAGAAATAAATGTGGCCAAGTCGACAACCAAGGCAAAATGTTCTAATTATATTGTAACGTAATGTTTGTGTATTGTACTTACCACTTGTTCACTTGGTTCTTATAAAACCTATATTTTTTTTTATGAGATTAAGAAACAACGATATTTTTTCAAAAGGTTTGTAGGTACTGCTGGAAACAGATACAAGGCACTCAGCGGGACTTTACTCTGTTTTGAAAACAGAGGATTTGATATAATCCACCAGAGAAGATGGTTAGCGCGGAGCATACTTCAATTCACCACCACTGAGGAAGTCGTAAGGAGAGACCTATCTGCTCTCAGGACTTAACTGTGAGCTTTGAGGATATATATCAAAATAAATGTCTTTCTCAGAATAAATTCGTCCTACTCCATGTGTCTTTGTGTTTTGACACGTGTGTTATCAACTAAAACCTCGTCACTTATGTGCATGTAAAAGTAATCTGTCCACATGTTATGATAAGCTCACAATCTTTTTTAAATCTTTGAAAAGACAAAAGAAAACTCTAAATCTTTTTTATTTCAATGATTTGATCTTATCGTAAAGAAAAAACTAGATTCTCGGAGCCATCATATGTCTAACGTTGTATATGTACTCGCTGGCTTTATAACAAAGATCTTCCCGTGCTTTCTCACTCATCCCAAAAATTGGCCTCATCATCATCATCACCACCATCATCATCACCAACATGATCATCATCACCATCATCCTTCTTTTTAATAAGTCGCAGACCAGCAATGCCATCAAACGCTTTACAGAATTGTATACCCTCTGCGGTGGTGTTAGTGACTATACCTAGATTGAAAGGATTTCTTCTATTAGCGAGCCAGTAGACTAGAGAAATCGATTCTTCAACAACTGTCCACTCTTCATCTCTTCGTTTTGATTCTTCTCCCAACACTTCAAGTTTCTTCTTTCTACCGGAAGAATCTCTCAAAACTCTCACCATAACCTCCAAGTCTTCCCAAACGATGAGGGTAGCAATGGGATCATCACTGGAGATTTGTTTCAGTGAATCATCCAGCCCAAAAAAAGACAATCCCTCCTCAGTCCTTAGCTTATGGAAAAAATATTGCAGCGCCTTTTTCTCTATAATGAACCTGAGTTGTGCGAGGACATCACATGACTGATTCATTGCTCCATCGAAACCAACTAACCCACCATATTCTACTTCCACCATTTTCATAATACTAAGGCATGGGTTTAACTCTCTCTCCAATGAAGACATGAAAGTAGTCTCACCAGCAATTATTAACCCTCTAATTGAAGAACCATAAAACTGGTTTGCATAATCTGCCACTTCCTTAAGACATCCACGGTTTGGATTTTGCCCATATGGCAATCTAAGCTCCACAGGGAAAATGTACTCATGCAGAACCTCATGTACTGTACCTGTTCTGAACATGACCCCTTTTCTATCCATCACCATAATCCCATATTTCTCAGCAGGAATGAGTTGTTGATGGAGAGCTTCAGTGTTAAAAGAATCAGCAAACTGGTAAACAGAGACTTGTATGCGTTGGAAAGGCTTAAAGTCAATGATGGTGGTGCCTTCTTTGTCATTGTCTTCCTTGTCAATGATTCTGCCTGTATAGAGGCAGAGACCTTCAAAATGGACCTTTTCGAGCTCTTGTAGCCTTGTCTTAGCAGCATCAATGGCCCAAATGTAGCAGGAGCGATCAAGCATGTCCTCAACAGCTGAAGCCTTTTCGTGTTCGTTATCCAGCCTGGTGAGAACCCGAGCGAGATTACCGGGATAAGGCATGATGAGAGAGAAGAGGCCGTTCTCCGTCCCTCTCATCGGGTCCAAACGCTTCAGAAGGTCCTTCTGCCTCCACCTTTCGATGTTGCTCCTCCGATCAGCCATGGAAACCTGAGATATTAGGGGACGTTAAAAGGTCAAGCAATTGAAGCAGATATAAGCATCTATATAAGCAGATATAAGCAGTTTCTCGAATACACCAAAGAGACAATGAAAGTAAACAATCACAGAGCCTGATTCGTGCAAAATAACAAAGTCTTTTCCAGAATCCAGTCGGATTTGCAAATGAATCTTGAGGACAAGAAAAGACAGAGACAAGAACAGGAATCTGAACACGATTTACAAGCAGGCATAACACTATTTTTGGCCTTCTTGATAATACTATTTTCTTATCCTCCACATATATACACGCACACAAACAATGAACTACACAATCGTATATACAGCTTCAGAAAAACCCTAATGGAGAAGTAGACTCGTGGCTGAAAAATTACAGAAACAGACATATTTGGCTTAAAGATCAAGCATTTGAAGCAGATATATAAGCATCTATCCTCTTTGATTCCCCCAGAAAGAACAAAAAAAAATGGCTTCGATTGAATCAAGATACGCTATTTTTCTCTTCGCGATCGCAAAAACAAGATAAAGATTTTGGCTGGCCGCGTAATTCTCAAAAGGTTTCAATGCAAGAAGATAAATACTCACTCGATATACCTTGAATTTAAGATCTTCTGAGAAAAAAAGTCGAAATCGATGGCGGATTCAGAGAAACCCAATCGTGGTCGTCTCGTCGGAGAAGAAGATGAAACTCAATTTTTCAATTCTCCCGCTTGTCTCTACTTCTTCTTTACTTAATTGCTCAACAAACAGAGTAAACCACATAGCACTCGTATTGGGCCATAATAAGCTATTAATGGGCCTTTTCCGTTCACGCCTATGATGATTTTAAGTCAATCTTTTAATCTCGACCGTACGATACGATTATTGCTGCGATGATAAAGCTATACACAGTACACACACACTCTCTCTCTCTCTCTCTAAAGTTTTATTATGTTTATTTTTTATGATGCATTTTAATTTTCTTTTAAATGTATAATTTTCACATTTTGTCATCTTATTATAGTTGAGCAAAACAAATAGTTTATTTACTAGCATACTTATATGTATCATATTGAAAGATTTTTTTTCAAATTACCGTCGATAGTTACTTTTATTTTATTTTATTCACCTAAAAAAAATACATTTAAAATACGTAAATATTAAAATCAGTTTAACTTATCCATCAAGTAATGAAATTCTCTTTCCCCATTGGTCTTTATAAATTCCAACTATCTCCAAGTACTTCACCACTTATCTCCCTACTACTTTCTCCAATCTCAAGTCATACTTTTCTAGAATTTTAACAATATATGTTATAAAATAAAATAAAAATATTAACCTATCTATATATAAATCTATATTTACATATAAACCAAAACATAATCATACTAACTAGATCCATATTAGATTTCTTTTTTTTTTTTTTATACTATTGTTTACAGAAAAATGTCAAAACAATGATGAACTGTAAACAAAAATAACAAAAACGTTTCCAACATTTCCAACATTTAAAATACGTAAATATTAAAATCAGTTTAACTTATCCATCAAGTAATGAAATTCTCTTTCCCCATTGGTCTTTATAAATTCCAACAAGTACTTCACCACTTATCTCCCTACTACTTTCTCCAATGTTCTTCTAAAATTTGAATTAAAAACTAATAACATTGTATACCAAAGTTTAGGGGGCGATGTCAGAAAAAAAATATCTGAGAACATGGAAAAGGATATGGAATATTTCAATTTTGCTGCTGCATTTGTGGTTAACCCTCTAAAAGATGAACCAGACAATGGTAAAAACCTTGAGCAGGTAAAACCGTTGGTACTAGTACTTTTAATAGGAAGAGGTGAAATCCAACTTTTTGAAAGTTGACTTCTTCTTTGGGGGTACATTTAATTTATACCCGGGATAAGAGAGTTTTCCTCGAAAATTCTTTTATATCTAAATCTTATTAAGCTCCTACAAATTTAAGTTAGGCTTCTTGCTGTAAAAACAAAAATAAACAAAGACTACACGACATTAAGGTAAAAATTAAAGAAGACAAAGTTTGTAAGGGCTTGAAGAATAATACTTCCAACCAGGAAGCCAGTCGCTAAGCGCTACAACAGCTCGTAGGTTAATAGAACAAGCATGGCCAGTTCCATAACGTCCAAGAGCATAACAAGTCGCGGAGTAGAGAGATATCGCTGCAAGATCGCCTAAAAGAAATGGTACATATATCAGTTTTTAGATTAGTTAGCTACCAAAGACAATATACATGGACAGATTCTCAGATTGGTAGTTTGGTACACAAATCAGCCTGAAATAGGTAACTACTGTCTACTGTTAATTAACATTTTAAACTCATAAAACATTAACAACTTTTCAGATTTTCAAGAAGAGACTGAACAAAATCGGTTTTAAATGGATCAGTTTTCAGATTGGGTAGCTACCAAAGACAATATACATGGACATTATTTTGTCGGCTTACTACACAAAGTTGAACCTGAAATAGGTACTAGTTTCTACTGCTAACATAAACTCAGAGAACATTTACAAGATTTTCAAGAATAGACGAGTAATATCGATCTTAAATGGAGAAGATTTCCTTCCGAGTTCCGACATNAGTTTAGGAAATTAGGTTTAATCTTGTCACTATATATATCGATGTATCTTATAACATTATTTTCATGAGAGTCTAATATAATTCTTCCTAAACACCCTTTGTGTTCTTGCTCTCATCATATTTATCATGGTATCAGAGCCTTAATCCTAATCCTATGGGTTTAAGGTTTCGTTTTTGCTTCCTCATTATAAAAAAAAAAAAAAAAAAAAAAAAAAAAAAAAAGGATCTAGGATTTTCGATCGAGTTTTCTTCCTCTTATTTTTTGACCTTACTCCATCGTTTCTTCCTTAACGTTAGAGGTTTTCTTGTCTTGACATTATGAGTGGCGAGCCTTCTCCAAAGTCCATCGATGGTTTACTATTCAAAAAAAAAAAAAAAAAAAAAAAAAAAAAAAAAAAAAAAGTTTTTTTT
>OVBW01000595.1:9832-20666 GCA_900406355.1 Erysimum pusillum | reverse complement strand
AGGCATCGATGTCGACGGCGAAGACTGAGATCTCGCAGATCTCGACGGAGAGTCAGAGAAGATGAGTCGCTGAATTATTAAAGGGGTAAAATGGTCTGTTTAGTAAGGGTAAATTAGTGAGGGGTATTTTTGCAAAGTGACAAGGAATGAAGGGCATTTGTACCAATTTCTCACTAATATTTAATTGATATTTTGTATACTTATTTGAAGATTTAAATNTTATTATTATTATTATTATTATTATTATTATTATTATTATTATTATTATTATTGCCCTAAAACATTTTCAAGTATGGCTTTTGTTTTTCTTTGTTTTATTTTAAAAATGATTTAGAGCCGTTTATTGTCACGTGTCGTCGTTGTTCATTTGTCTACCTTGTTTAAACCCCTCACTCCATATTATACGATTCTTGTGTCATTTCTATAACTTATGTCCATCACAAACCTTAGAATCAAAGAAAAAAACTGAAAACTTTCTGAACTTTTTCTTTGTGTCGTCGATATAATTAACCAAGGTAATGTAGAAAAGACCCACTTGGAGGGGCTTGATGACTAAATAGTTTCATGCAAAAGTGTTTGTTCTTGAATTGTATGCTAATGATGATAAAATTTTGTTTGAAAAAATAGGTTTTGGAAATGGAGAAAGATGGAACCAATGATACAAACACAAAAGAGAAACAGAAGAAGAGAAGTCTTGGAGAGACCAAAGACTCAGATGATGTCTCTAAGACGAGGAGGCCAAAGCGAGCATGTACGAACTTCAAGGAGAAACATGTTCGTTTCTCTGAGAAATCAGCTACCGTCAGGAGGCCAAAGAGAGCCAAGAAACGTCAGATCGTGGAGGACGAGATCGTGGTGATAAGATTAACTACTTCTCCAGAGACCAATGATGAACCTCGTCCAAACCGAAGGCTAACTGATTTCAGATTACATGATTCTCATGGAGTTTCACAGCCTGTGGAGATGTTGGAACTTGATGACATGTTTATCACAGGTCGTATCTTACCTTTAGATGATAACAAAGAGAAAGAAAAAGGTGTGATGTGTAAATCTTCTGGACGAGTAAAGAACTGGTATATATTTGGTTATGAAAATGGTTCTCCAGCGATATGGATCTCAACCGAGTTAGCGGATTACGATTGTCTTAAACCTGCTACTAGCTACAAGAAGATATATGACTATTTCTTCGAGAAAGCGAGTGCTTGTGTGGCTGTATACAAGAACCTATCTAAGTCTGAGACAAGTCTTGATGAGATGCTTGCCGCGGTTGTTAGGTCGATGAGTACTGGAAGCAACTTCTTTACTAGCTGTGCAGCCATCCAAGAGTTTGTTATATCCCAAGGAGAATTCATATATAACCAACTCGTTGCTTTGGATAAGACAGGCAAGAAACATGAGACAAGCTTTGTTGAGAATCATCATGTTCTTGTTTCTCTAAGAGATGAGAGTATACGTAGTAAACGTAACAAGGCTTTGTCTAATTCAACTCTGAAGATTGATGAGACCGAGGCTTCGACATCTGATCAAGTGGTTGATGTTGTTGACAAGAAAATGAAATATGTTAAACTAAGACAAGATGAAGAGTATAGGAAATCTATACAGCCGTCAACGAGTAGTAAGAGCAGCTCAGCTTCTGGTTCAAAAAACGTTTACATTAAGATCAATGAAGATGAGATTGCTAATGATTATCCTCTCCCAACGTACTATAAGAACACCAAAGGAGAAAGAGATGAGCTTTTACTTTCTGATGTTGGCTATGAGGTTGACACTTCGTACCTGCCTAATAGGATTCTTAAAGATTGGGCTCTTTATAACAATGACTCAAGGTTGATATCACTAGAGCTTCTTCCCATGAAGCCTTGTGCTGATATTGATGTCAGCATCTTTGGGTCAGGCGTGGTGTCTGAAGATGATGGAACCGGGTTTTGTCTCGATGATTCTGGAAGCTCTATGGAGTCACATGATCATGATGGGTTGAACATAATACTTAGTCCAATAAAAGAATGGACTATTGAGTTTGGGGATGAAATTGATTATGTTAAACTACGAACAGACATGGCCTGGTAAGCTTACTATTTCCTTATATGATTATGTCTTATTTGCTTCTTTTGTTGTTTGCTAACGTATAAAGTATATACAGGTATCGACTTAGGGAACCGTCTAAAGAATATGCTCCTTGGTTTGAACCTGTTATGAAAACAGCAAGAGTTGCGATAAGCATTTTGAAAATGCTCAAGAATGAAACTAGGATTGCTAAGCTTTCATTCCGAGATGTCATAAAAAGACTCTGTGAGTTGGAGAAGAATGATAAAGCTTACATTTCTCATGAGAAAGCTTCGGATGTAGAGAGATATGTGGTCGCCCATGGACAAATTATCTTACAACTTTTTGCAAGATATCCTGACAAGAATATTAAAACGTGTCAATTTGTTACTCGTCTTGAAAGTAAAATGTCAGAGAGGCACCACACAAAATGCATCATGAAGACGAAAAAACTTTTGCAAAAGGGAAAGAATCTGAATCCAAGGGCAGGCATTGCACCTGTTGTATCCAAGATGAAAGCTATGCCGGCAACAACAACTCGGCTAATCAACAGAGTTTGGGGAAAGTTTTACTCCATTTACTCTCCAGAGGAGGATTCATTGGAGGCGATTGGTGCAGAAAAGGAAGAAGAAGAGGAGGTGGAAGAGGAGGCGGAAGAGGAGGACGAAGAGGAGGACGCAGAAGAAGAGGAGAAAGAGGACATTGTACTAGAAGATGTTGACGTTCAAAAGTCTCATACTCCTAAGAAAATTAGAGGCGGTACTCAAAACATGGAAATAAGATGGGATGGTGAGATGCTAGGGAAAACTTCTGCTGGTGAGCCTCTTTATGGACAAGCCTTTATTGGAGGCGAGAGGGTAGTTGTAGGTGGNGATGTTGACGTTCAAAAGTCTCATACTCCTAAGAAAATTAGAGGCGGTACTCGAAACATGGAAATAAGATGGGATGGTGAGATGCTAGGGAAAACTTCTGCTGGTGAGCCTCTTCATGGACAAGCCTTTATTGGAGGGGAGATGGTAGTTATAGGTGATGCTGTTAGCTTGGAAGTTGATGATCATGATGAAACTCCACTCATCTATTTTGTGGAGTACATGTTCGAAAGTTCAGATCATAGCAAAATGCTACATGGTAAACTATTACAAAGAGGATCCGAAACTATGCTACTGAATGCTGCTAACGAGAGGGAACTATTCCTGACTAATGAATGCATTAATGTAATGCTTAAGGATATAAAAGGAACAGTCAGTGTNGTTCAGATCATAGCAAAATGCTACATGGTAAACTATTACAAAGAGGATCCGAGACTATGCTACTGAATGCTGCTAACGAGAGGGAACTATTCCTGACTAATGAATGCATTAATGTAAAGCTTAAGGATATAAAAGGAACAGTCAGTGCTGAGATTCGATCAAGGCCATGGGGGCATCAGTATAGGAAAGAGAACAACATTGCGGATAGGCTTGACCGGGCAAGAGCAAAAGAAAGAAAATCTACAGATTTGCCAACACAATACTACTGCAAAAGCTTGTACTCACCTGAGAGAGGAGGGTTCTTTAGTCTTCCAAGAAATGTTATGGGTCTTGGTTCTGGATTCTGCAGTTCATGTAAGATAAGGGAGGATAAAGAAGAAATATCCAAAGTTAGAGTCAATGCTTCAAAGACGGGCTTTTTCTCCAATGGGATTGAGTATGTAGCTGAGGATTTTGTTTACGTAATCCCCGAGTATCTAACTAAACATGGTATGAAGAAGGGTGGTAGAAAAACAACTTTTAAGTGTGGTCGGAGCATTGGATTAATNATCCAAAGTTAGAGTCAATGCTTCAAAGACGGGCTTTTTCTCCAATGGGATTAAGTATGTAGCTGAGGATTTTGTTTACGTAATCCCCGAGTATCTAACTAAACATGGTATGAAGAAGGGTGGTAGAAAAACAACATTTAAGTGTGGTCGGAGCATTGGATTAAAACCTTTTGTTGTTTCCCAATTGTTGGATATCATTGTCCTAGAGGAACCTAAAAAGGCTCATAAGGCTTCGTTTGAGATTAAAGTGACAAGGTTTTATAGGCCTGAGGATATTTCTACAGAGAAAGCCTATGTTTCAGACATACAAGAGGTACGTAACAACTAACTACTTCTTACAAGAGGTAATATTCTAAATTTTATCATGACTTTATTTAATGATGTCTTTTCTCTTTTTGAAAATTTATTTAGTTGTATTATAGCGAGGATACATATGTTCTCCCTCCGATGGCTATAAAGGGAAAATGTGAAGTAAGGAAGAAAAATGATATGCCCTTACGTCGTGAGTATCCAATATTAGACCATATCTTCTTTTGTGAACTTTTCTATGACTCCTCCAAAGGTTCTCTAAAGCAGGTATTTTTTCAATTAATTTTGTATGTAACTTTATATTTATACAAGTTTTATATTTGTTATGATTTTGGTTGGTTAATATATACAAAATTGAACTATTTCCATGTCTTGTAACAGTTACCAGCCAATATGAAAATGAAGTTATCTACTGTTAAGGACGACACACTTCTAAGAAAACAAAAGGGAAAAGGAGTACTAGAGTGTGAAACTAACTCTGTGATGAATGTGAAGTTTGATGAGGTACCTAAAGAGATGCATCTAGCTACACTAGATATTTTTGCTGGATGTGGTGGCTTATCTTACGGATTAGAAAAGGCTGGTATGTATTAACTTCGATACATAGTTTAGTTTATCGTTCAAAATACTTGAACACCTTGATAGTTATGTGCTTGTTTTATGTACAAGGTGTTGTTGACACCAAGTGGGCAATCGAGTATGAAGAGCCAGCTGGGGAAGCTTTTAGTCAAAACCACCCTGGTACAATAGTTTTTGTTGACAACTGTAATGTGCTTCTTAGGTAAATAGCCAACAAAATAAAACACTTAACTTTTCTAATGTTTGTAGATATTTCTTGTGTTGGGATTATGAATTGTTTGAGATTATTAATTTGCAGGGCTATAATGGAGAACTGTGGAGATGTAGATGACTGTATATCTACACCAGAGGCAGCTCAACTTGCAGCTAAACTAGATGAAAAACAGAAAAGTCTTTTGCCAATGCCTGGTCAAGTGGATTTCATCAACGGAGGCCCTCCATGTCAAGTATATCTTTCAAACTATTGTTTATTTTGATTTTTGGTTTTTGATTTTTTGAGTTTTTGATCTTGGTGGAAATTTAGTTATTGCAAAATCTTGAATAATAGATTTTTGCAAAAACAAAATAAAATAAAAACTTTACGTAGATTTTGTTGAAAAAGTTTATGAAAAATGACGAAAAGCTACCAAATCTGGATTCCTTAAATTTTTAAAAAAAAATTATATAGATATTTTTGTAAAATCATGAATGAACAAAAAGTGAGATTTTATAAAATCAAAATCCAAAATCTAGATTAAAATTAAATGAAGTACCATTGAAAAGTGTGAAAAAGCTTCTTAATTTGGATAATTTGGCAGGGTTTTTCGGGTATGAACAGGTTCGGCGGTGGCTCGTGGAGTAAAGTTCAGTGTGAAATGATATTAGCATTCTTGTCCTTTGCTGAATATTTCCGGCCAAAGTATTTTCTTTTGGAGAACGTTAAGAACTTTGTGTCATTCAAAAAAGGTCATTCATTTCAGCTTACTGTGGCTTCTCTTCTTGAAATGGGTTACCAGGTAATATATATCATGATACTCTATTTGCTCCACACTTTGCTTGCTCTTTAGTAGAAATTGGCATATATATACAAAATGTGAGCAATGGTTTTTAAAATTACAAGTTTGTTGAAACATGTAGGTAAGATTTGGAATCTTGGAGGCAGGTGCATATGGAGTATCCCAACCTCGTAAAAGAGCTTTTATTTGGGCAGCTGCACCAGACGAAGTTCTTCCAGAATGGCCTGAACCGATGCATGTCTTTAATAATCCGGGGTTTAATATCTCACTATCTCAAGGTTTACAGTATGCTGCTGTTCAAACTACAAAATATGGTGCACCCTTTCGCTCAATTACTGTAAGAGACGCAATCGGCGATCTTCCACCAGTTGAAAATGGAGAAGCTAAGATAAACAAAGAGGTAATGATAACACACTAGTATTCTTTCTATACATACATAAAACACAACAACGTGAACCTTGCATGGTCCTTGTTTCTTGTAGTATGGAGTTGGTCCAGTCTCGTGGTTCCAAAAGGTGATCAGAGGAAACATGATTGTTCTCACTGATCATATCTGTAAAAAGATGAACGAACTAAACCTCACTCGATGTAAGAGAATCCCGAAGAGGCCAGGTGCTGATTGGAATGACCTGCCAGACGAAAATGTAAGTCTTATACATTCCTCGGTTTGGGTATTGATTCGGGTTTTTCAGGTTTAGGCATCTAGGTCACATTTGGATATTTTATATATTAGGGTCGAATTCAGATTCAGTTTGGATTATTTCGGTTTGGGTTCGAATATCCGAAATATCAAAAAATCTAAAAAATTGGTTAAATTTTTAACAACTTTGATTAAATTTTGATAAATGTACTTAATTTTTTTTGGATATTTCGGTTATTTTGGATATATTAGTTATTTTGATCTAAACTTGTTTGGTATATTTTATTTTTAAGTATAATATTAGATAATTAGGTTACATCAACTCTAAATAGAACGACTATTTTGTGTATATATATAACTATATTTCGGGTACACAGTCGGTTTTCGGTTCGGTTTCGAATTTTCGGATATAGAAGCCTAGGATCCATTCGGATGTTTCTTAATATTCAGTTCGTGTATTTGGGATCGGGTTTGTATATTTTGCACAGATATTATAGATTCCTAATAAATCTATGTATAGATCACCTTAAATGCAATTTTCTATTATAGGTGAAGTTATCAAATGGTAACGTGGAAAAATTGAGACCTTGGTGTCTAATAAACACAGCTGAGGCCCACAATGGTTGGAAAGGACAATTTGGTCGATTGGATTGGCAAGGTAGCCTTCCTACTTCCATCACTGATCCTCAACCTAGTGGTAAGGTGGGAATGTGTTTCCATCCTGAACAAGACAGGATAATCGCAATCTGTGAATGTGCGCGGTCTCAGGTAATAAAAAATCATATGTTCCTAGTCTAATTACACTTTTAGCATTATTAATAGTGTGAAAATGGTGACATGCTTATGCATACAAGTTTTATAAGTGAAATTTTGGTTATTTATATATTGTAGGGGTTTCCTGATAGCTATCAATTGTTTGGGAAGACAAGACATAAACATCGGCAAATTGGGAATGCAGTCCCTCCACCATTGGCGTTTGCTCTCGGTCAGAAGCTCAAAGAAGCCTTACATCTCAAGGGTTCTCCTCAACAACAATCCAAACAAAAACACCCAAATTTGCATTTTGATTGAATAAGACATTGTAATTTCATTTCTTTTAAAGTCTAACTCTCTAGAAATTTGGTTGCGCCAAATTGCATCATAGCTTTTGTCTCCAAATATTCATGGAACCTATGTTATGTATTNAGAAATTTGGTTGCGCCAAATTGCATCATAGCTTTTGTCTCCAAATATTCATAGAACCTATGTTATGTATTTTATTTTTTTTTTGTCAACATTTGGGCCACAACTGGCCGGCCCGTTAGCCTAATCCCTACAAATTGTAGAGAGCGGGACTCGATCCCTGGTGTAATGGTGTCTGTCTTCAGTGGACTTATTTTTTTTGTCACTAGACCACGGTCACTTCACTTTATGTTTATGGAGGATATTATCTCATTGTTTAAAAGGTAAGGACATCTTCTAATTAAATTCTACATAGTAGTCAAACACAAAAATCTAAATTACCTAAAATATGGAATTTATATAGGATATTCTAAAATATAATTTTTTTTTCAGCAAAGGGGATATTCTAAAATATATGAATTTTAATTGACTAAAGGAAATATGAGATATTTTCCAAAAGCTAAAATACAACTCATAACATTAACTGAATGCCGACAAAAAAAAAAAACATTAATTGAAAGATGTACAGTGTATCACACCATTTTTGCCAGCCCTAAACCAGTTTCAAGCATGACTTAAAAAAAATTATCAAAAATTTTCTCTTGAATCATTCAACCAATAAAAATAGAAACAAAGAAACTGAAATACGAAAAAAATTAAATTACAACCATACCATTATTTAAAAACTCTATGTACATTGTACCAAAACATTTTTTCAAAATGTTGAATTGTTTTTCAATATGGATCCACTTTATGTTTATAGAGGGTATTATCTGATTGTTAAAAAGGTAAGAACATCTTCTATATAAATTCTACATAGTAGTCAAACACAAAAATCTAAATTACCTAAAATATGGAATTTATATAGGATATTCTAAAATATAATTTTTTTTTCAGCAAAGGGGATATTCTAAAATATATGAATTTTAATTGACTAAAGGAAATATGAGATATTTTCCAAAAGCTAAAATACAACTCATAACATTAACTGAATGCCGACAAAAAAAAAAAAACATTAATTGAAAGATATACAGTGTATCACACCATTTTTGCCAGCCCTAAACCAGTTTCAAGCATGACTTAAAAAAAATTATCAAAAATTTTCTCTTGAATCATTCAACCAATAAAAATAGAAACAAAGAAACTGAAATACGAAAAAAATTAAATTACAACCATACCATTATTTAAAAACTCTATGTACATTGTACCAAAACATTTTTTCAAAATGTTGAATTGTTTTTCAATATGGATCCACTTTATGTTTATAGAGGGTATTATCTGATTGTTAAAAAGGTAAGAACATCTTCTATATAAATTCTACATAGTAGTCAAACACAAAAATCTAAATTACCTAAAATATGGAATTTATATGGGATATTCTAAAATATATGAAATTTTAATTAATTAAAGGAAATATGAGATATTTTCCAAAAAAAAAATTAAAGGAAATATGAGATATTTTCCAAAAGCTAAAATACAACTCATAACATTAATTGAAAGATGTACAGTGTATCACACCATTTTTGCCAGCCCTAAACATGACTTAAAAAAAAAAAAGATTTAGAACCGTTTATTGCTACGTGTCGTCGTTCATTTGTCTACCTTGTCTCTATACTCCCACTACATATACGATTCTTGTGTCACTTTTCTAAAACTTTGTGTCTACTAAAAACCTTATAATCGAAGAAAAAAAAAAACTGAAAACTTTCTGAATTTTTTTCTTTGTGTCGATATAACCAAGGTAATGTAGAAAACACTCATTGTGTCGATATAACCACGGTAATGTAGAAAACACTCATTGTGTTGATATTTTTTTGTTAAAAAAGAAAGTTGTTCTTGAATTGTATGCTAATGATGATATAATTTTGTTTGTAAAATAGATTTTGGAAATGGAGAAAGATGAAACAATGATGCAAAGACAAAAGAGAAACAAAAGAAGAGGAGTCTTGGAGAGAGCAACGACTCAGATGATGTCTCTAAGACGAGGAGGCCAAAGCGATGACAGCAGCATGTACAAACTTCGACAAGAAATCTTATCGTATCTCTAAGAAATCTGCTACCGTTGAAGCCAAGAAACATTAGATTTCTTAGAGATACAATAAGATTTCTTGTCGAAGTTTGTACATGCTGCTGCCATCAATTTGGCCTTCTCGTCTGAGTTTGTACATCATCTGAGTCTTTGCTCTCTCCAAGACTCCTCTTCTTTTGTTTCTCTTTTGTCTTTGTATCATTGGCTCCATCTTTCTCCATTTCCAAAACCTATTTTACAAACAAAATTTTATCATCATTAGCATACAATTCAAGAACAATTTTCTTTTTTAACAAAAAAAAATATCGACAGAAAAAAATTATTCTATCGTTGACCAAAAAAAATCCATTATTCTTGTAGTATGGAGTTGATCCAGTCTCGTGGTTCCAAAAGGAGATAAGAGGAAACACGATTGGTCTCAGTTCTCACTAAACCTCATTCGATGTAAGATAATTCCAAAGAGGCCAGGTGCTGGAATGACCTGCCAGACGAAACTGTAAGTCTTACACATTCCTCGGCTTGGGTATTGGTCCGGGTTTTTCGGGTTTAGGTCTCTAGGTTCCATTCGGATGTTTTATATATTTGGGTCAGATTCGGATTCGGGTTGGATTATTTCGGTTCGGGTTCGAATATCCAAAATATCAAAAAATATATATAAAAAATTGCTTAAATTTTAAAATCTTTGAATAATTTTTGATAAACATACCTAAAGTTAACTAGTATTATTTATTTCAAATTATAATATTAGATAAATATATTACATCAAATCTAAAGTTAATTAGTATTGTTTATTTTAAATTATAATATTAGATAATAATATTACATCAAATTTAAAAATAACTAATATTTTGTATAAATATATATATGCTCAAACTATTTGTATATATAATTATATTTCGGATACAAAGTCGGTTCTCGGTGCTGGTTCAAATTTTCGTATATAGAAGTGTAGGATCCATTCAAATATTTTTTAATAATTAGTTCATGTATTTTGGATCGGGTTTGAATATTTTGTCTAGATATTATAGATTCCTAATACAAGTCTATATAGATAACCTTAAATGCAATTTTCTTTTTTTTTTGTCAACCTTAAATGCAATTTTCTTTTAATATTACAGGTGACGTTATCAAATGGTAACGTGGGAAAATTGAAACCTTGGTGTCTAATAAACACAGCTGTGATAATTATGTCTTGTTCAGGATGGATGCACATTCACCCTGAACAAGATAGAATATTATCACAGTCCGTGAATGTGCTTACATCACTAATCCTCAACCTA
>OVBW01000593.1:0-20712 GCA_900406355.1 Erysimum pusillum | reverse complement strand
TTTATTTTATCGTTCTTCTTCTATTGTTATTCTTAATGCTTAGAGCTTGAGAAACTAACTTGTTCTAAGATCTTAGGTGATTTAACTAGGTACGAAAGCAGTGTTTAGTCGCTGGAATCAACACTAGTTGAGCAAGGTTTCATGACTTGAGGCGAAAGTCCTGGCCATGACATCTTGTGAACATATCAATCCTATTATTAATGCTAGTATTACTCTAGGGAACGCGCGAGAGCGGTTTCCTAATATAGTATTACTAAGTAGGTATTTGTGCGAGAGCGAGATGTCTTATCAATCGTGAATTGAGTTCTAGAATATATCTTATTACTCCCTGTTAATTGATTTAATTGTTTTGTCACATCCTGGATGGTTTCCCTATGCCTAATATTTGTTTATATTTATTCGCTTCATTTAATTACTTGTTAGGTTGCTAGAAAAAACTCTTATTCTATTTTGTCTTAGCTTAACTTTAATCCCATAAATTCGTAGTGTAACTTATCGGTCCTTGTGGATTCGACCCTAAAGTGCTACAACTGATTACCGTACTTGATCCGGTAGTTTGCATATTTAGGTTTATTATTTGACCTACGATCAAAGCGCTGAATGGGAGGCAACCCATTGCGAGCCGGCTCTACACGCATAATATGCGAATTTTTCAGGTTCAAATCATACTAGACCAATCGATCCATATCCTGGACCGGTCGATCTAGCCTTCTCTGTGCATTTTTAACTTGGATTTTTCTTACACACCGGGACGGTGTAAAGTAAGTCTGAGGGAGGAATATAACCATTTGCACTAATATTTTTATCTTATGTCATTTTATTTTTATTTGAGTCGTTTTATTGAGTCAAAATGGTTGGAACTTAGAACTTCTTTTGTGAATCTTGTGTTCGTACTAATATCTTCTGCTTTTCGTCATGACTATCCTTTTAAAGAGCCTAAGATTGGAACACCGTTAGTCGAACAACTCACTAGAAGTCCCTATCTCTTGGAAATCCGATTGACTTGGCGTTGACTCCACCCATGACAAGACGTTAATTTGGACTTAATCTTCTCAACTTGGGGCTTGGTATACATCGAACGCGACCTCTGACTCAATGCTTTCCGAGACGCGCATAACTTCTAAAAAAGTATGGTTCCCCTATCTCTTCTTAGAAAAAAAGAAAAGAAAAAGAGAAAAAAAAAAAAGAAAAGGGATGTGGTAAACAAAGAAGTGGGCTGAGGGATGCATGGTTACCCCTTGCATACTTCGGACTCATGAAAACCAGCCCCGGGCTAAAGAGAAAAAGAGAAAAGAGATCGATAAAAAAAATAGAGTGATACCCTAAAGAAGGGAGAAATCGATCTTAATAAAGCAAAAGAGAAGAGGAGGAAAGGGACCATAAAAAGAATGTCTTGGAAGCTAGAGGAAGGTAAGCGTCTACGCGATCTGTGATCGATACTGCCTCGTTGAGACCGCATGCTTGTAAAGAATGAATGTAGGGAGTCAACAATGGAGATTTTGGAGCTTCCTTGAGATCTCGGGACATCGGTACGGAGAGTTGCTAGCCAATGGTTAATACATGTTGTAAGCTCAATCCTTTGATGGATTTGCGGAAGGATGTACAGAGATTCTTGAGAAGTTGGAAGTTCCTATTTTCAAACCTTTCCCTTTAAGATTTGCGTTTCTGATTGTTCTTGCTTGAGGACAAGCAAAGATTCAAGTCTGGGGGAATTGATGAGTCTTGTTTTTATCATTTTTAGCTTCTATTTTAGGATTGTTATTTGAGTCAACTAAGTTATATTAGATAGATTTTAGGACTATATGCTTCACTTAGTGATTTTACAGGTTAAAAGGGTGTTTTACGCAAAGGAAGAGATTTGGGATCATCTAGGCAGGAAAATGGGCCAAGAATGAAGAAGTCGGTCCAAGCATGAAGATCAAACAAAGATGGACCGAGCGATCTGGCCTGTGGATCGACCGGTCCAGTTAAGGCCGAAGCCCAAGCCCAAAAAGAACGCGGGACCGACCGATCCAGCCCACGGATCGATTGGTCCGTTTTGCCGACTCTCCAAAAACTTCCATTTTTCTTCTTTCCTTTTGCGGTTCTCTCTTCTCCTATAAAAGGGAGGGCTCGACCTTTGTAATTACACAACGGAAAAACACAATAATTTTTGTAGCCTTTTATTAGTTTGTGGGCAAAAGATCTAAAAACTCTCTAGCTTCTTTTTAGTTTTTTTTTTTTAATTTTTGGAAATAGAGATGTTTTCATTTATTGAATTCTTTGTTTCCTTTTCCATGTCTAAGTAGTTTCCTTATTAGGTTTAGGGTTTCGAAAAGGATGTGATTGATTCGTTAGGGTGTTAGATTCGGGAATTTATCTTTATAGTTCTTCATCTATAGTTGATCTTAGTGCTAGGGCTTGATTGATCACCTTGTTCAAGATCCTAGGTTGATTTATCGTGGCATCAGAAGTGATGTTAGTCGCTTGACCCACTTAGATGAGCAAGGTGACCCATGGCCAACGATGGCTGTAGTCGTGGCACCTTGTGAACATATCAATCTTGCTTGTTAATGCTTGCTTTACTTTATTAGGATCACGCGATAGCTGTTTTCTAATATCGTACTGTTTAGTTAGGTATTTACGCGATAGTGACTTGCCTATATATTCGTGAATTGAGTTCAAGAACGATTCTTAAATATTCCCATGAATCTATTTGCTTTTCATCTCACATCCTAGAAGAACACCTTAGACCTAATACTTGTTTAATTATCTAAACTACCCATTTGAATTAATCGCTTACTTAAAAACAAAATCTTTTAAATTGCTCCTAGCTATATTTAATCTAATTGTCTTATAGTGCAACTTTGGTCTTTGTGGATTCGACCCTAAAATACTACAACTGATTGCCGTCTTTGATCCGGTAGTTGTTTATTTAGGTTTTATTTGACCAAAGATCAATCATGAGTGAAAAAAATCTTCTGTAACACTAGGTTATCTAATAAATAGATCTCCTGCATCTGCTATGCATCATAACATCCTTGAAGAGCTTTGGTTAAAATCGTAAACCAAGATATAAACATCTATCTAAGAAAGTTTGGTTCAGTGGCTTACGTGCACTAAGATCAAAGGAAGCTCAAACCAAGAGGTCTCAAAGGGATCTTCTTATGATACCCAACTGGTACTATGGAATATAAAGTGTGGCTGCTTAATGAAGAGAGATGTGTTGTAAGGAAAAAATGTGTATTTCATGTAGATATGATGTACATGATGCAGAATGAGAAATGTAAATAAGATCTTGAGAGTAAAGAACATGGCATAAGTCTGGGAAATAGACATGTTTTTGAGATTCTTTGTAGTGTAGACAAAGAGTCAAGAACGTTCTGAGCAAGGTGCAGTTATTCCCATAAAAGAAATTGAATCTGAGTCTGAACAAGAGGAGGATTCTGACAGTCATCATGTAGTGTCTTCACCTCGAAATCAAGAACTTGGAGACCTAGCTAACTATCAACTAGCTAGAGATAGAGTTAGAAGATAAATTCATGCTCCCTCAACATTTAATAGAGAAAATGAAGCAGCATTTGCACTGGTAATTGTTGAAAGTCTGAACCTTGAAGAACCTTAAAGTTTTTCTGAAGTAATGCTTGACAGAGACATGTTAAAGTGGAAAGGTGCTGCTCAGGAAGAATTTAATTCAATGATAAAAAGGGCACCTCGAATATGGTGAATAAGCCATAAGGAAAAAAGTTGACTGGCTACATATGGTTATTCAAATTAAAGACTGGGGATACCTGGTGTTGAGTCCAAGAGGTACAAGGTATTATCAAAAGGAAGGTTTAGACTACCATGAGATATTTGTACAAGTAGTCAAACATGTCTCCGTTAGGATACTAATCTCAGTTGTTGTTAATAGAGAGTTAGAACTGGAGAAAATGGATATGAAGACAACTTTTCTTCATGGAGATTTAAAACAAGAGTTGTACATGGACAGACCCGAGGGTTTAAAGTCAAAAGAAGGCAAAAGCAAAATATATTTGCTAAAGAAATCACTGTATGTGATGAAGCAAACACCAAGGTAGTGGAATAAAAGATTTGACAAGTTCATGAAGGTTCAAGGCTTTGTGCGAAGCAATCATGATGTTTGTGTCTATGTTAAGCAAGTAAGTGATCAGATCTATGCTTACTTATTGCTCTATTTGGATGACATGTTTATAGCTTGTGAAACTAAGGATGAGATTGTCAGGATTAAAGAGCAGTTAATTAGTATGGAATTTGAAATGAAAGAGTTAGGCGCTGCAACATTAGTCTTATAGGTAGAAAGGCTGGAACATTAGTCTTATCTCAGTCTAGCTACCTTAAGAAGGTACTTCAGAGGTTTAATATGTCTGAGGCTAGGTCCACCAAAACTCCTATTAGTGCTCATTTCAAGCTAGAACTTGTAAGTGAAGATGATGAGTGTGTTGATACTGATACTACATCGCCTTACTTTAGTGCGGTTGGCAGTCTTATGTATGCTATGTTAGGTACGCGGCCTGACTTGGCTTATGCAATAAGATTTTTTAGCTATCATAAATTACAAGATAGTTACAAGAAAAATATGGATTTAAATAATTTTAGAAATATAAATGATCATCATAAAGAAATTATACGTATATTTTTGATATAATAAGATTAGTAATTCTAAAAGAGAAAGGATTATATAATTAAGAAAATAATACTATTCCTAGAAGAAAAATAAATTGTAAATACTCAAATATATATATTCGAGTAGATGGTCTCATATTTTTTTTACCAAGCATCATCGTTGATTCAATTTAGTCTTATTAATAAAGCTTTTTCTTGTTTACCTACTTTCCTCTTGATTGATCGTAAAGGTACTTCAAATCTTTATATACAAGATGTGTTTTTCTGCCATGTTGTACTTTACATTTTTCAATTAGCAATTTGTTGGGTTTCGATTTGATTGAACACTTATTTTTATCTGGAAAAAAAATTGACCCATCTGCCTATGACTTTGTTGCAAGGATACTTATGTTATGTACTACAAGATTATGAGTTCCAACCATCAAAGTTGACATCTTTGCTATAAATAATCTATTACTAAATAATTGGGGACTTTAATATAAGTTAAAGTATTTTTAATCACATTTAATAGAATCTTTTTCGTATGAGAATAAAATAATATTTGAAAATCTATCAAAAAATAATAAGATAAATCAAAATAATTCATTCTTGTTTTTTTAAAGGTTACAGATTTATTTCTATTTTAATTTTACTTTATTTTATACAGATTTTAAAAATTTAAATTATAAACCCATGTTACGATTAATGACTGTTATTAGGAGACCCACCTCATTTAACCTATTAACTCATTAATCCATCAACTAATTTAACTAATTAACTCATTAACTCATTAGGACTCAAATGTTCAAACCAATAGGGTTGATGGGTTGAGTCGAATTGAGTTGACCCATAAGACTTGACCCATTTTGACACCTCTACCCACGTATAATGCGGGTCCTAATCTTGTTAAGACTATGAATGAATGTGCTATCGAATGTCGATCACCTTGGAGACATGCATGCAGCCTCGGCTTAGTAGTGAGCCGAGAGGGGCAACCGCCTAGGACTCACAAGTTTAAGGGCCCACAAATTTTTTGTTTTGTTTTAAGAATGAGTAAAAAATTCTTTTAATCTATTTGAGGGCAAATATTAAGGCCTGATTTTTATTCTTTACAAAACAAATGCCCAAGTATTAAAAATAATAAACAGCTCAATTTCATCAACGTAACCTAAATCGTTCGAAAGGGGAAAAGCTGAAACTGTGTTTTGTTTCTCTTTCAGAATGATCAACATCATTAAGTGATCATTTCACAAAATGTCTTTATATTTTTCCATAGTTTCATTGCATTAGAGATCAATTTGCTTCTTACATTTGGGTAAATTTTAATTGATCAATTGGTCATCGTTTTGAATATTTAATTTCATTGTTTATTGATGAATTGTTTTTGATTTCATTGTTTATTGATCAATTGCCTTTGCTTTTTTCTATGTGGATGTAGTGACGTTTTCTGGCATGTGGTTGTGGGTTCTACCATTCAACTATTCAAGTATTAGGGTGTTGTGTGGAAATGATAAAAGAAAGAGAAAAAAGAAGTTGAAAAATATGTAGAAAATCAACGAGGAGTTTTAGATAAGTTTGTCAAAAAAAGAACACGAGTTTGTGCGAGTCCTACTGTTGATACTAATGAAAATCCAAATGATCATTCAAGTGAAAAATTAGATGATATAGTGAATGAGTCTCATGAGAATGTATCTAATCGTAAAATTTCTCCTTTTGATATCTATGATACTAGAAATTGGAATAATCTGAACAATAAAACAAGAGATTTGTTGATTGAAAAAGGACCAAAAAGAGAGATGGATTTTGATTTCCTATTGATGGTGAAACTAAAAGGTATTTTGCATATAGACATTATTTTTATAAAGTTGTGTAATGGGGAGGTTCATGATAGGAAATGGCTTGTTTACTCAAAGCATGAGGATAATGTATTGTTTTTGCTATAAATTGTTTAAATTTCATGATATCTTAAATTTATTAGCAAACAAAAGATTAAGAGACTGTAAACATATTAGTGATAGACTAAAAATTCATGAGAAAAGTGAGGTGCATATGGCTTGAGGACTTGGAATTAGTTCAAAATTAGAAGTAAAAGTAATCTAACTATTGATAAAGAATTCCAACAAGAGATTGCAAAAGAAAAAGAACGTTGGAGGTAAGTTCTATTTAAAATAATTGCAATTGTGAAATGTCTTTCAAAGAAAATTTAGCCTTTCGAGAATCTAATGAGAAGGTTTATCAAGATAGTAATGGTAACTTTTTAGGAATGATTTGATGTGATTATGCAGGATCATATTCAACGCATCCAAACTCATGAGATACATCTTGGTCATAACATTCAAAATGAGCTGATTTCTTTTATCGCTTATAAGGTTAGGACTTCTATCACAATGTGTTATTAAAGAGTCAAAATATTTTTCTATTCTCCTTCATTGTACACCGGATGTGAGTCATCAAGAGCAAATGAGTATAATAATACGATGCGTGAATATGTCAAATAAAAGGATAAAAATAGAAGAGTATTTCTTAGAGTTTTTAAAGGTTGATGATACATCATAACTAGATATTTTTAATGGTTTACAAAATGCTCTAAAGTCTTTTGTTCTTGATATTGAGAATGTGAGAGGACAAGGTTATGATAATGGTTCTAATATGAAGGGAAAACATCAAGGAGTTCAAAAATGATTTCTTGATATTAATTCGAAAGCATTATTCATGCCATGTGCTTGTCATAGTTTGAATCTTGTTGTTAGTGACATGGCACATTCTTGCGTGAAATCTTAATCTTTTTTTTTTGGAATTGTGCAACGCATATACACTTTATTTTTAAATTAACTCTACTAAAAGATATAATATTTTACTTAAGCATGTTCCATGTTTAATGGTAAAAAATATGTTTAATACTATATGGGAAAGTCGAATCAAAAATGTTAAGGCTATAAGGTATTAAGCACCACATATAAGATCAAATTTACTAGAGTTATATGATTTGTGTAATGATGCTATATCAAAGAGGGAAACTGAAAGTTTAGTTGATGCGTTTGAGGATTTTGAGTTTTTACTTTGTATTGTTATTTGGCATGACATTTTGTTTGCTATTAACATGGTAAGTAAGAAATTACAAGCTAAATCCATGTGTAATGATAATGCTATGAAGAAAGTAGAAGGTGTGATGTCTTTATTTAAGAAATAGAGAAACGATGGATTTAACTTAAGTATCGGTATAGCTAAAAATCTTGCTCATGATATGGATGTGGATGCTTTATTTTTAAATAAGCGTCGGAGTTTTAGAAACAAAATAGTTTGATGAAACCGATCATGATGAAATAATTCACACAGCGGAGAATGCGTTTAAAATTAATTATTTTTTGGTTGTTGTGGATATTGCAATTGCTTCTTTCAATGATAGATTTGAACAAATGAGAACATTTGAAACTGTTTTTGGATTCTTATTTAACTCGGTGAAGTTAAAGTTACTTGATGTTATAGAATTAAGAGAAATCACTATATTTCATAATTTATATTCTCATGCTGGTTCACTAGATGTTGATTTAGATGATTTTTTCTCTGAGTTAAAAATTTTGCAGGTGACTTTATCTGATTAAGCAATGACACCTATTCAGGTTCTTGAATTTGTAAAGGACGTGGGTATTTATCAAAATATTATTATTACTTACCGAATTTTATTAACCTCTACGTGACAGTGGCATCAGCTGAAAGGAGTTTTTCTAAGTTGAAATTGCTAAAAAAACTATATGAGATCATCAATGTGTCAAGAAAGATTGAATGGTCTAGCAATTTTATGCTTTAAAAATGATATTTTGGAGACTATGAATTTTGATAAAATTATCAATGATTTTGCATCAATAAAAGCTACAATGAAATGTTTCATATGATTATTTTTTTCGTTGAAAATACTAATATATTATTTTTTTCAGTTACAATGAACTTTTTGATGGAACATACAAGAATGCATTTAAATGAAGAATGGAAACTCTATCTATGCCACGTTCTCTGTAACAAACCAATTATGTAATTTACTCTATCAATTTTTTTTAGTCCAACAAACTAGATTTTGTTTTTCATTTTTAATTAAGTATGACATATTCATAGTTTGACATTTTGATATGTTTTTTATATGTTTAGTATGTAAATATTTTTGTTATAGTTTATTAATTTTATAAAAAAGCCCATATTTTGTTTTTTGCCAAAGGCTTTCAAAATTGTTAAGTCGAGATTGCATGCATATATATAATTGTATCATATAAAAAATATAAAAAATGACAAAAATATTTATATAGTAAACATGAAATTTGCTATTTATTTAGCTATATTATAACATTATCGGCCAAGTCATCCCAGTTAATCGATAATTTTAAAAATCAGTTGTTAATTTTTATTTATCTTTAAAAAAGTATTTGCACTCACATAGAGACACGATTTATTAAGTCAACTTTTCCTTCTCATAGAGAGGAGTTTAATATTGCCACTGGGCCACGATGACAGAAAATAAAACAAAGACACGAAAAATTAAGTCCATATCAACGAATATTTATTTATATAATAAATATTTTATCTGTTTGATAAGTATACTTTTAAGTTCTTTTATTGCTTACGATAATGTCGTTCTTTGTTTGTAATATAAAAGAATTAAACCAAGCACTCATGTCCCAGTGGTACTTGAGGAAGGTAAGTCCCAATACACACTCGGGTTCGAGTTTTGGCCACTGGAGAATTAATATTTGGGCATCGTCGGCAACACAAATTAGTCTCGTGGGCCTAGAAAGTCTTTGGAGAAACTTTGTATAGAAAAAAAAAAAAAAAAAACTAGGCATCGAAGAAACTATGTTTTAAACCTAACCTGTGATAAATTATTTGCCATATTCCATTTTTTTAAAACCAATTAAAAATTTTTCTGAGATTTATATAAGTTATATTTGTATTTCTTTATGGAAAATTTTTAAAAATGTCTCTTTTATGATATTTTTTCATATTTACCCTCAAACATCCTCCGTTTTCAATTATATATATTTTAACACTTTTATAAAATAGAGTATTTCTGAAAATATTTTTAATAAGGATTTAAAAAAAAAAAATGGTAATGGACTATGGGCCTTCTAAAAAATTCTCTCTTTATGCCTAAAGACAAAAAGATATTAACCATGAACCAAAGAAAATGACATATATGTAGATTAGTATTTACACAAAATATCGGTTTAACATTTTGTTGTGCTAAGTTTTGTTGGCAGCCGATTTTAGGCATTTGTGGGCGACAAAATACTAGATACATAATATGTTTTTTCTCTCAATTATTTCTTTTTTGTCAAACATGCACTTCATCAATTATTAAATTAAATAAATGTATAAATTGTATTACGTAACTAATATGAAATTAAATTATATAAAAGAAGGACTAATATGAAATTAAGGTGCTACTAAAGAAAAAATAAAAAACCTCTTGCCAAAAAGAAAAAAGAAAAAAAGAAGAAAAACGAAATTTCTGTCTCTATCACTCCGCGCTAGAAATGCTACCTTGCAATCCTTTTCGCACCACAATGGAGCGAAAATGAATTTTTGAAAAGACTATCAAAAAGCTGGCCAGTCCACATAATTTGCAACGATGCATCTAGGTCAAATTCACTCATTACGTCAAAAAAAATGTGCACAATACTGGTTAATTATTTTGAAGCGGGATGTATATCACAATAAACAGTGCAGTTCTAAACGGAGACCGTAGATGCTGAAATGATTTTTTGTGGGTCATGTTTTTTTTCCTTCTCTTGAAGTTGAAAAACAACCCATTCCAGACTTTTCGGTTGTATGGATTTTAAATAGTTAGGCACAGAGACGGTCAGAGGGACTTACGTTTGGGAAAATGGGTTCACTTAAACCAAGTAAAATAAAAATAACTAGATAGTGACCCACGGTGCACCGCGGGATTATTAATGCTTGATTTTTGGGTAGATTCGTGCATGATAATGTATGGGATGTATTTGATATCAAGTGATTTAGTGGATTGTTTATTGTTTCAAATATTAAAATGTTAGTTTAGCAAACAGTAGTTGTTCTTTGGAATTTCATATAGTAGGTTTTGTGTTTGTGACCCCTTTTTATACAAATATTTCATATAGATATTGTGTAATTAAGTTTCCTGTTAGTTAGGAAATTCAATCTAAAATAGTTTATTTTTTCTGATTTGTGGTAGTTAGTACAATCTTCTTAATTTATTTCTCGAGATTTATTAGAGTTTTAGAAGATAAAGTTAGGATAAGGAATAACTGAATAGACTAACGGCAATTTTTTGAAAACGTTTCTTTTTGTACTACAGGGCCTTTCTATTGGGCTTGGCCATAACTAAGAAGAAACTAACAAACGAATGGGCCATGATTTTCGTTGTTTACAAAGGACAGAAATCGGGTCGGGCGAAACAGACCCGCGCGTTTCTAAACGGGTTGTGTTGAGTGAATGACGAAAATATCTTTGTTACACTTCTAAAGAAAGGGCAAATCTGTAGTGGCATTTGATGTAATATAACACAGTAATATAGGTTAAACTTTGTTTAATATTGCTCAAATAATAGTGTAGAGATTATACTCTATCCGATTTTTAATAAGTGTCGTTTTAGAGAAATTTTTTTGTTTTTAGTTAGATGTCGTTTTCAATTTTCTATGCAAAATTTATTACTTTTTCATGTTTTATGACTATTAGTATTATGCAGATTGTTTTACTATTGGGCAGATTATGTTTAGATATGTAGTTAATGAAGTTTTTGTTTAGTAAAAATACAAAATTTATAATGTTTTCTTAATTTGTGTGCAAAACTCTAAAACGACACTTGAAAGAAAACAGAGGGAGTATATGTAAGAGCATTTTTATAAAATGACTTTGCCAAAATGGTTAGATTTCTTATATTGACCCTTTTACCCATTAGTATTTGAATCACCAAATTGATCCCTTTGTTATTAAATATATATTTTGCATCCGGCAAAAAAATAATTTTAAGTCTGCTACTGGTTAGATAATTTTACCGTTAATGATTTATTTTGTTCTTAAAATGCATTTTTAATAATAAAAATGTAATATCTAACACTATTAAAGTTAAGTATACATTCCAAATAACATTAGTAGGACTTTCATATAAAAAGTCTTAAATTAAGGGATAAAATTTTAGGCCTCTTAAGTTTATGTGATTTCCATTAAAATATATAACAATTAAGTTTCTTTTTGTCAAAAGAAATATGAGTTGCTAATTGCAATAAATCTCATTATTAGCAATATGTGTGATGTCGATTGCAATATGTGCCAAATCCATTGCAAATCTACCATGTAAACTTTTCTCCGACTAAAATCAACTACTATGTGTTGATCAAAAAAGAAAAAATATTAATGTGGGCACGACGCCATATATAGCTGTAGGTTGTTGCTTAAAACTTTGACTTAGCTAATATTCGTGGTAACATTTTTTTTGTTGAGATAGTAATGACACTAAAATATTTGCATTGATCTTTGTAAAAGGTATGAATGAGGAAAAAAGAGATGTAGAACTCTTACTTCATCCAGCAACTGTTCTCTTCCGCTTTCAGAATTTTCATCACTTTGCATTAAGTGCTTACTTGTCATGTACGCCTTCCATAGAGAAATCGTTTTCTTGACCTGCAAGGTCTAACAAATTCAGTTTGCATTATATAGAATATGTACGACCGAAACCAATACATATAATCAGCTAAAAACTAGTTTTAATGGTTTTTTTTTTTGTTTGATCCCATAATAGAATGGAAATACTTATTTGTCTTCCATGGATAAGGAGGGTGATACTTCTGTATCTGCCGGTTATATTTGCTCTGTTTTTTTTTTCTTGTCACACGATCAAAACGGCAATAAAAATTTTCAACGTCACTTTCTCACCGCTGCCAATCAACAATACTTTCTGGCGAGTTCGGCGAGTTCTATTTAACTCTAAAGCTGTTGGTATGGTGTCGCTTGTTTCGTTTAGTTCTAAATTTTTTTTTTTTAAAAAACCCATCGGGTACCCGGTACCCGAAAGGGTAAACCCGAAATCGACCCGAAACCGTTTAAAACCCGCCCATTTATAACCCGCGAAAATTTAATAAAAACGGGCGGGTTTCGGGTTACCCGACGGGGTTAAAGCCCATTTTAACATCCCTACTCACAGCGTTTCCAATGTCAACGCCGGCATTATACTCTACACAATTTTGCCTTCAAAACAATTTATTTATAAAACAATTTTGGTCGCTTACGACAAGGTTCTGAACAGAGCCACGCATTAACAAAAGTATCACCCACCTTATCCATGGAAGAAAAATAGTTCAGGTCGTGCTGGATGTCCAATTTCCTCCCTCTTTGCAGAATTCGGTTAGGGAGACAGTATCTACAAGCATCCGTGAAAATGTTAAGAAGAAGAATAAAGGAAACCCAGATAATGTAGCAAGGTAATTTCAAATTTCTAAATTCAAAAAATCGAGAAGCATAAAGAAATCAACAGGAGTGAGAACGCATCAGAAGAACCAAATAGACCAATGATCATAACGAAAACACCAAAAAGGTGACAAACAATCCAATCCAATGATCATAAAGAAAACACCAAAAATCGAGTTTTCGCTCAAGACAAACACAGAACAACAAAGAAAGAGAACAGATAAAAAGCGAAAGTTTTGAGTATACCAAACTTGGATCTGCAACGTTAAATTAGAAATACGAAGATAAACAACCGAGATGAGGACTCTTTGTAGGAAAACAAAACAAAGAATAGTTCTCCACTGTTTTCTAGACTTAATAAATTAAAACCTAAAATAAAGAAAGAAAATAAAAAATATCTCCCAATTGTTATAAATAAATGTTTAATTTATGGTGGATATAAATATTGTTGGGATAAAAAACCAACGTCCCACATCCGAATATTAGAAAGTAACTGATAGAGGGGCAGAAGCGAGAAACAATGAGAATACTCCTTTCAGTGTTTGGCCAAGGCGAAACTCTTTATGGATAACGTAGGAGAGTAGTTTATCACCACCCGGTTAACCCAAATCGAACCAACAATTCACCAAATATCAGACAAGTTTGCATATCAAACGGGCCTAGCCCAACTTCCAAAGCCCGTCTCAACCACTTCGGGATCAAGCTGAACAAAAGATTTCGGGAAATATTCTCAAGATCGAACACTCATTAACTGGTAAGATTTCGTTCATGATTTTAGGAAAAGAACCAGATATTCAGTTAAGAGGATATGGGAATAGAAGATTCACGAATCAAGGGGAAATATTTCCAACCTAGGTATAAAAGCTCAGCCTCCTTGCAAAGGATCCACAATTTTACACTCAAGAACCCTAAATTTAATTATTGATAAGAGCTTAGCTTTTTCACCAAATTGATTTGTAATAATCGAGTTTAATCTCAAATCAATAAAAAATCCGTTTTCTTATTTGTTATTTATATTTCCGGTTTGATTTAGCGTAATTTGCACCCACAGGTGTTGATACCGGATCCCGAGCTCAAAACAAAGACCAAGGTCAAGCTCAAAGTGAAAGACCCAATCGTTTAGGAGACCAAACCAGAGTGGAGCTCGGAATAGGAAGGAGCAAAAGAGCTCGGAAAGGAAGACTAAACAGTAAATGTAGATGTTACAAAAGTAAAGACAAGATCAAAACCGACACCATTAATGGGAATAATTGTAATAATTACAATTAATGTAATTAATGTCCTAGGAATATGGGTATAAATATAAGATGATCCCAATGTAATAGGACACACAATTTTTGGCAATAATACTCATACTTTACACTTTTTCAGAGCAAATTATTGTTGAAATATCGTTCTTTTTTCCAACGTTTAATCCATTATTTTTGGGTGTTGGATCCGAGATCCACATTTTGGCGCTAGAAGGAGGGGAGACATAGTCTTTGCTCAAGTAATTCCTATCTTTGTGGTAACTTTGATCATCCACAACAACAAATCATCATGTCTACTCACGATACCGATGCAACGCACTCTGACGCTGTGACTGAGGCGATCGATGCTTTAACTGCGAGATTCACCAATGTCGAAAATAACATCGCAACTCTTACTATTGGCCAAGAAACTGCCTCAAAAAATTACGACAACGTAACAGTCCGACTAGATTCCCTGGTTACGGCTATAACGGCTCCATCGGCAGTAGCGGCTGCGCCTTCGGTTCCACCAATCATTCAGCCATCGCAGCTTGAAATTTTAACAGAGCAACTCGTTACCTAAGAATTCTAATCCAGATCAACGTAATAGGATTGAGAACCCGATCGACCTAACTGGATCAGATGGACAGCAAGAAACTCTGAACACTGCAATGCATGCGACTCATTTGGGTTCGGACTTCTTAGATGTGCAACGCGAGCTCAAAGAAATGCGAGCTAAATTTTGTCAGGCTGTTAGTCAAGCTCCTGAAATTGACCGAGTCATCGAAGAAACATGTCGGACTCCTTTCAGTTCGGAAATTGCGAATGTTCGGCTCAAGAACCCACGACGACTTAAGATACCTTCTTACGATGTGATAACATGGGTTTTTCGCCCGTTTTAGCTATGCATTTCTCAGGTTTTAATAAAGATTTCAAGTGATTTTAGTGTCCTCAAATACATATTTTGAATATTTGGAGTTTTGAGAGGCTTTACAGGTTTTAGGGGGTAAAGAGCTTAAAATGAACAAAATGGCCCGCATGACAGTTTCGAAGCATCAAATGTTTGGGATCCTTGGACGACCTTCCTCTGCACCAAATTGAGAGTTCTCAGTGTCATTGGAAAGATTAAAGAGTCAAGATTCGGCTCCAAGTGGAATCAAGCAAAAACGATCAGCCAATCAAAAGTTACAATCAATAGAATATGGACATGTCCTGCTGCGCGACAAGAGAGGGGCATGCGACCGAAGCCTGCATGGCCACATGGCCAGAGCCCGAGTGTGTGGCCAATCTCTCCCCCACCGCACACTGGATGCCCGTGTGTGCGGCCGTGGGTTTGTCGAAGTCATTTGTCCCAAAATTAACCAAAACACTGAGTTTTGTCGATGAAGCCCTAAACCTAGTTTCCAAAACCTCCAAACCATATAAATACATGAGGGCTCGCCCCTCATTAGGGTGACAGCTTCTTAGACGCTTTTTGCAGCCTTTGAAGAACACTACTTGATATCTCTTTCTATTGTTTTCTCTTCTCTTCTCTTTCTCATAGGCTTTAGGGAGACGGTTTCTTCTGTAACTTTGAGAGAAGTTTCTGTGAACCCTATTTACTTATTCGTACTCGATTTGCATGAGTTTTATAATGATTTCGTTGATTGCTTCATTCGCTATGTGTGAGTAGTCGTTTGTTGGGAATTAGGACTTCTCGATTAGGGTTTATGGGGAAGTGACTAGGCGATTAGGGTCTTAGTTCATTCATTGTTGTTCTTCGTTCTAGGTTTACTTTTAATGCTTTCGTTTGGTTAAACATCGGTGATTGATAATAGGTGACTTTAGCTATCGATTGACGTTTTGAGGCACCATACCTAACCTAGATGAGTATCGTGAATCAACCCTGGCCAACGCTATTTGATTTCACTTTATAAACGTATCGAACCTATCTTTAATGCTTGCCTAACCTCGCGAAACCCTTTGATTTATCGGTCATTAGGTTGTTAGTGCTCGTGATCGCGCACTACAAGTGAAGCGATTTGTCTTTAATGTTTCGTAGTTAGGAACCTTAGAACATGAACGAATTACTCTAAAAGCCTAGGATGACCTGATCCATATCCCTTAGAGACCCCCTTCCTTCCCGACATTTAGTTTAATTGATAAGAAACTCGTAGTCATTAGCTTCATCCTAGTAGTTAGCCATTAGTAGTCTTTAGCATAAAATAGTTAGTTGCCATTACAAATAGAATAGTTTACTTTAGTTAGCAGTAGAATAGTCATCATCCTAGAAGTAGTATTAGCATCATAAAAACCACAAAAACCCCTTCTTTGATTTAGTCTTGGTTAAATCCTTTTCTTGCTGACTTGTTGTGTGATCCGTTAGTCCTTGTGGATCGACACCTTAAATACTACATACGATTAGCTGTGCACTTGTAGCTTAGTTGTGTATCTTATTAAGGTTTAAAAGCCTAGGTTTACTTAGGTGAAACTTGTTAGTTTCTTTCGACACGCATCAAGTTTTTGACGCCGTTGCCGGGGACTAATTGAGATTGCCTACAAGTTTAAGACTAGGATATCCTCTAAAACATTTAATTTTTTGCACTTTAATTATTTTAGTTACTTTTACAGCTTTTGTTTTCGTTTCAGGAATTTAAATCTATGGAGAACCGGAGTATGTATCTGGGAAATCTTGGCGGTCCGCCGCCATGGAGAGACGGACGACCCCTCGACCGCATAGACAAGACGCGGGCATGCGGCGAAATTATTTGCCACCGCACGGTCGGCTATCCAGCATGTGGCCGAGATCGATCCAGACGAATAGAGGAACGAGACGGCAAGTTATATCGAACGATTGGATATCATGATATCCCTTACCGAGAAGTCGGGAACCGGTCAACGATACAACCAATGTTGCCACAAGGGCGGAGCGTCCGTATTAAACCGCATACTGTCACCCTGGTTGAGCAACATCAGTACCGCGGGGATCGTGAAGAGCACTCGATGGATCACATTGATCTTTTCGAAGAGATTTGTGGCACGACTAATTCGGATGAGAGCCTTATGGATTATATAAGGTGTAAACTTTTCTCTTTCTCTCTTGTAGGAAAGGCCAAAAAGTGGCTAAGGAATCTACCTCCAGCATCAATAACGACATGGGAAGAATGTAAGAGAGCCTTCCTCAAGCATTTCTATCCTAAAGCTCGTACCGACGAGCTAAGGATTTCGATACTCAGGTTCCGGCAAGGAAACATTGAGTCATTTTATGACGCGTGGGAACGATTAAGAGAATATAAGAGAGACTGCCCTCACCACGGTTTCCATGAAGGAAGACTGATGAACACCTTCTACAGAGGAATCAAAGAAAGGTTTCGCATGGCTCTCGATGTAGCAAGTGATGGGGATTTCTCAATGAGGACGGTAGAGACAGCCCGAATCTTGATCAGTAATCTTGCTGAGAGTGATAACAACAACCACCTATGCAACCTAAACTCTCATAAACCGCGAGAAGAAGGATTAAAGGCCTCTGGGCCTTACCAAGGACGAACCGGACGAATGCTGGCCTCGAACGACGAAGCAATGGTAGTTTTCCAATGCAACGACGAGAGAGGTAATGAGCCTTACTATTATAATAACGGTTTCGATTCCTTAGAATCGCAGGACTACCCCTCGGGCGAATGAGAATGCGATTCATGGAACTACGGTGCTCAGCAGCAGTTCTTTTCCGATGGCCTGTGTGTGCCCTAGGAGGATCCTGAGATCACGACTCATGGAGCTCCGAGTCATCTACAGCTCATGATGCAAAAGCTTCAAGCTAGTCAAAAAGCACTTGCGAGAGATGTCGCTTCCAAATTCGAAGACATTCAGGAGGCCTAAGCCAAAAAGCTGAAATAATAGGTTCATGTGTGGCAAGGGTAGAAACAAAAGTGCACGAGATAATAAAATACCTTACGGGACCTCTTATACGCATGGCTGGAAGGAAGGAAGAGGAAACGGTTGAAACTATCACGTTGAGAAGCGGGAAAGCATATAAAGAGCCAGAAGTTCCAAAAGACCGAGTGGAAAAAGAGACAACTCGACCTGAGCCAAAGGAGGAAGAAGACATCAATAAAGGGGAGATTAACCAAGAGACGCTAGCCCAGAGCGTCCCACCACCTCCACCTGCGTGTGTGTACCAAACCAAGATACCCTTCCCGAGTGCCATGAAGAACTCAAACAAGGAGAAGGAGCGAGCCAAGCTGAAAGATCTTGTAAGTCAACTCCAAATAAGGTTGTCTATGGTTGACGCCTGTGTTTTTATGCCCCCTTTTAGAAGATTTATGAAGAAGCTGATGGGAAGCGACCTAAGTCTAGAAGACGGCGTTCTCGAAATGACGAAGGAATGTAGTGCTGTACTACTAAACTACGCTCCTCAAAAGCAAGGGGATCCAAGAAGCTTTGACGTTCGAGCGATCGCTTTGCCATTTAGGATCGAGCATCAATCTAATGCCTTATTCTGTAGCCCGACGTTTGGGGCATGACGATTTTAAACCAACAAAGATGCAACTAGTACTTGCAGATAGGTCAACTTGGCACCCAATAGGTATCCTTACGGATGTGGAGGTCAACATCGGAGGGTGCGTGATCCCCGCCGATTTCATAGTTTTAGACCCGCCGAAAGAACCTAAAGACCCTTTGATCCTTGGTCGCCCATTTCTCTCTACAGCCGTGGCGATCATCGATGTCCCCAAAGAAAAAATCGATCTTCATTTGGGAGGCTCCGTGATGAAGTTCTACATGCATAGGGCGATGGCAGCCCCTGCGGTAGGGTGCAAGGTTTTCTAGGTCGACGAAGCAGATAAAGCGACAGAGAAGGTATACGGAAAGCTTCTACTTGATGATCCCATGGAAGTAGTTCTAACACAAGCAAAGGACGAATATAACATCCTCAGTGACTCAGAGGAAGCCTGCGAAAGAATCCTTGATTCGGACCAAGGCCATGGAGAATCAGTCGCCCTTTTTGGTGCGGAGGAGACCATAAAATTATTACACCTCATATGAACTTTTGGGCAACTTTTAACCCATGGATTGAGTCTAAAGCCCCCCAAGTGGAGCTTAAGCCGCTTCCTGCTGGTCTTAAGTACGCTTTTCTTGGACCTAACTCTACATATCCTGTTATTATTAACTCTGGTTTGGATAGTGTAGAGACAGATATGCTCATTTCGGTGCTAAGGAAGCATATGAGAGCTTTAGGATACTTGCTCGATGATATTCCAGGGATCTCTCCGGATTTATGTATGCACAGGATACATCTCGAAGACGGAGCGAAGAATTCGATTGAGCAGCAGAGAAGGCTCAACCAGAATCTAAAAGATGTAGTCAAGAAGGAAATTATGAAGCTTTTAGAAGCAGGATTCATTTTTCCCATCTCTGACAGTGCATGGGTAAGTCCAGTCCATGTTGTACCTAAGAAGGGAGGTATGACAGTTGTCAAAGGCGAAGAAGATGAACTGATCGCGACAAGGATAATCACGGGACATAGGATGTGCATAGACTACAGGAAGCTAAACGCGGTGACTAGAAAGGACCACTTCCCTCTGCCTTTCATAGACCAAATGTTAGAAAGGTTAGCTAACCATCAGTACTATTGCTTTTTGGATGGATACTCGGGATTCTTTCAGATTCCAATCCACCCGGAAGACCAAGAAAAGACCATGTTCACATGTCCGTATGGAACGTTTGCCTATCGAAGGATGCCTTTCGGTTTATGCAACGCTCCAGCCACTTTTCAGCGGTGCATGATGTCCATATTTATGGAGTATATCGAAGATTTCATGGAGGTATTCATGGACGATTTCTCGGTATATGGATCATTGATGGGTGTCAGAGTAGACGATCAATCAGGTTTCACCTAAGCGAACCTAGGTTTTTAAACCTTAATAAAACACACCACTATGCTGCAAGTGCACAGCTAATCACGTGTAGTATTTAAGGGTCAATCCCACAGAGACTAAGATTGCACAACGAATTCCTAAGGAAAATGATAGGCTAAGACTAAATAAAAAGGGGTTTTTGTGGTTTCCTAAGTGTCACTCTTAGGGTTGTCCTAATTCTAAGCTAAACTAAGGCTAAACTAACTAAACTAAACTAGAAAGTAAGACTAATTAAAACCTAAAGACTACTAACTAAGGAAACTATAACTAAACTAAGAAAACTAAAGAAAATCTAAAAGAACTAAAAGCTATTTCTAAACGGGTTAACTATCAATATTAAAGGCGTTGGGCTCTTAGGGGAACATCTCCAGGGTCTCACACTCTCAGGGTTTGCTAGGTATTGATCTATTATTTGGTTTATTTGACTCACTAACTCGAACACTAAATTGAACCCTCCTACGTTCGCTTACAGGCTCCTAAACTCCATAGACTCGACGGTGTCCTGGTCACTGATCTCTTCCTAGAAGGATAAACAAATAAAAACCTTTCATACACTA
>OVBW01000592.1:0-20716 GCA_900406355.1 Erysimum pusillum | reverse complement strand
AAAGTAATACTAAAATAATATTCTTTATTTTTAGTTTTCTCAAAAAAAAAAATCAATATTTTTTCAAAATTATCCAAAAAAAAACGAGAAAAATCTAAACGTGAACAAATATATGAACGTAAATAAATATGTGAAAACATATGTTTCATAACATTTGAAAGTATTAAAATAATTTTTCTACTTTCAATTTTCTCGAAAAAAAGATAAACGGAGTTATCCACCAAAAAAAAAACTATGAGCACAAACCAACCTTGAATAAATGTGTGGAAACTTATGTCTCATAACCTCCAAAAGTAAATATTCAGCATCCCTTCAACAAACAACGAGAAGAGAATATTGACGGTAGTTGTTGGCACGTGTAGTTTACTAATATCTAGAAAATACATGAATTTAAGAAGGAATGTATTCCAGTGAGATACAAGTTTTGCATTGATCACAAAAAAGCCCCGTTCACCATTAGCATCGCCAAACGTTTTTCTTGGAACCCAAGATTTATATTTCAATGTAAATATTTGACTAAACTGTTTAGATTTATCTCTACAATTTTAATGTATTTATCAATGAAAATATTATAAAATATATTTGTAAGGATAAAATATAAAATATAATTTTTTTATTATATATATGAAACAACCTTAAACGACATTTAGTCATTTAGAATAAAATAAACATAGTATTAATTAAAAAAACCGATAGAATTTCGTATATAATTATTGATTACATATAAATCAACAAAAATATCTTAAATATCATTAGCGAAGGTTTTCAATCAAAGATTTCTAAAAAACACCTCCAAATCCAATGTTATCAAACATATTTTAGGTATTGCGTTTTTAATAACTTTAAGTTGGTTTAGATGATTTCATTAATTATAGAAATACAAAGACTAAAATTTCATAGTTTTAAGTAGAATTTTGAAGAGATTTTATAACAAAGTATAATAATTTCTCTACATTTATCCAAATTCGTCAAAATGATCTATAAACTCATTATTTATAACTCAAATTATTCAAAATATATGATTGATTATATCCTCCTTAATTTTCTTCAAATGTAAACTACAAAATTAACTAAAAATGTTAAGTCTACAAGGAATAAGAAAAGACTACTTATAGATGCTTACATTTAAGTATGTTGCATGTGGTGTTAAAAAAAAAAAAAAATGTTGCATCTCCTCAACGAACAACAAGAAGAGAATAATTGATTATTGATGGTAGTNTTTTTTTTTTTTTTTTTTTTATGTTAAACCCGGGGTATCCCGGACCACTGAGTAAACCTCAGAGCACACACTAATCCCCATCGGGTGGGTGTAACCTATGGGTAGGCTCACACACCGGATTTATAAATAGATCTAATATATAATCCATACCCATATAGCAGCCAAGGGGAATCGAACCCGGGTGCCGTATTGGAATTACCAATTCAAACACCACTAGGCCAAGATAGTTAATTATTGAAGGTAGTTGTGCGTAGGTAGTTGTCCTAGGTAGTTGTGCCTGCGATTTATTCTTGGGATGTTGCCACGAATAATACTTAAGGAAATACATGTAATTAATAACTAAATCTAATTAATCCAAAATCAGCCGCCTTTAATATTCTGGTATCGTTAAATAAAAGCTCGAGAAGAGAAGAGAAGAGAAGACATGAATAATAAAAAAAAGAACACCCCGTGTGTGAAGAGTGTAGTTAGTGTGACAAAATCTCCACCTAGAATTTTGTAGTACTGAAGTTAAGTCGTCCCTTTCCCAATCTACACCATTAGCAATATCGTCACATTATTTAACGTGTATAAGTAGTATCAACCAAGCAGACCAAAAGTATTACACATTTCTCTCAAACTATCAAAACACTAGCTAATATTCGAGTCATCAATGACGATCTTGTCTCTCACCAACGTCCACCGAGTATTCCTCAGTTTCCGAGGAGATCAGTTGCGCTACAGCTTCGTCAGCCACCTCATTGACGCCTTTGAGAGACATGGAATCTTGTTCTTCGTAGACAAATACGAGCTAAGGGGCAAAGATATAACAGACCTCCTTGTAAGGATTAAAGAGTCCAAGATCGCGCTAGTCATCTTCTCTAGTAGGTACTGTTAATTAATTATATTAGGACTTATGGCCTTATGGGTAACCTCTAATTATATGCCTTCTTCATTCAATCTACTTCAAAAAAAAGGTAGAACTTCTTCATTGATGCATATTTTTGTTGTTCTCCGATCTAGTCAACCATGTTTGATATTTTATAGTGTTTGTATTGACAGTATTGTAATAATCCCGCAGGTATGCGGAGTCAAGTTGGTGCATGGATGAGCTAGTGGAGATGAAGAAACATGTGGATAAAGGAAAGCTCCAAGTCATTCCCATCTTCTACAAGGTTAGGGCAAGGGATGTGAGAGGACAGACCGGTGAGTTTGGTGACAAGTTTTGGGCGCTTGCTAAAACTTCTCGAGGAGATCAAATCAAGGAGTGGAAGGAAGCCCTAGAGTGTATTTCCGACAAGATGGGTCTGTCCTTAGGAGACAAAAGGTACTACTTGTGCTTTTTCTTCTTTTTTTTTTTTTTTTTTTTTTTTTTTTTTTTTTTTTTTTTTGTCAAGGTGCTTTTTCTGCTTTTATGTTTTTCTTTTGTCAAACAAGAACGTGCAATTTCAACCCAAAAAAAAAACAAGAACGTGCAATTGCACATGCAAGTTTTAAATCGGGTGGTAACATATAGAAGGTATATACTCGGAGAGAGTGTCTATTAATGACCTGCACACCTCTCCTATGAATTAGGTTGGACCTCTCCATATATAGGTTTGAGATCTTATAAAAAAAAAGAAAAAAAAAACATATAGAAGATTCTATCACAAAACTGTAGACTTATAAGCCTTGATCTAGTGTTTTTTTTTTAGTTTAATATAATATTTGTAAAAACAAAAAATGACATATAGTTAAATAAGTTGGTTCATTTATCGCATGTGGTACTTAAAATAATATTAAATATGTATATGTTTTTAACAAATGTTATGTTTTTTTTTTTTGGTGGGATTAACAAATGTTATGTTATTACCAGAGAACACACGTATAATTTTATCTATTATATAAATTACACAAAAGTTTTATTATTTATTTATTATTTTATTTTGTCAACACGAATTAGAATTTGAATGATGGCGTAATAACATATATTGGATCACAGTTAGGTTTCCAAATGGTGTATTTGGGACACATGGATGCTTACAAAAATATAAGACTTTCTAGTGATTTCATCTTTCATTTTTTGTCACATGACTATCTAATCTTATCTCTTTTATTCTTATGTCACATTTAAATACTACTATTTTCAAGAAAAAGAATGAATCAAGTGTGGAAGAAAAGTATGCCAAGAGGGACTAATTAGAATCTCTTATTTTTCGTGTGTGGATAAAGATAATGTGTTAAAGTGTTTGACAACAAAAAAAAAGATAAAGTTAAAGATGTGTGGATCTTAAATTACGGATAAACCTTTTTTCGTTTTGGTTTTATATCTTTCTTTTTATGAAAGAAAAGTACATTCACAAAATATCGTGATACCAATCGATCAACTCACCATTTTTTGCAGTTCGGAAGCTGATTTCATCAAGGAAATTGTTAAAGAGGTCAAGAGAGTTCTAGTCGAAATTGGACGCCAGGCTACAGAAGATCATCAGTGTGTCAATTTTCTCCAGAATAAGAAGAGAAAGATGTATGAATTATTTCCTGAATGTGGAGAAAATAGGAGAAAGATGTATGATTTTTTTCCTGAAAGAGGAAAATCTTGAAAATGGTCAAATATAGTTTCTCCAATGCAAGATGTCAAGAGGAGCAAAACCAAGAACTTCTGGTATTTAAACTTGGTTTTATTAAATGATTCAAGTACAGAGCACGAAGCTTTTCACATGTACAATACATAGTTCCTTAAGGGGTTAGATTCAGCAATTTCTTTATTTCATTGTAACTAATATTTAAGGGTTTAAAAAATAATGTTAAATTACGGAGATAATTTTTTACATTTTATTTGATTTTCTGAAATCTTATTATATAAAGTTGGGTTTTCGAAGTTAGCAACTCGCTGGATAGTGACACGTGTTATATCTAACAGTTATAGACTTTGACACGTGTAAAAGAATATTTGTTTTTAACAATTTTAAAAATGTAAAAAGATAATTATGAAAAAATATTTAAATTTAAAAATATAAAAATATAATGTTAAGAAAATTATAAATTAAATAATTTTAAAAGTATAAAAGGATAATGGTAAGAAAAGTTTTAAATCTAAATATTTTAAAAAGTCCAATAAGATAATTATAGGGTAAATATAGATATATTTTGTAAATATATCGTCGAATTAATGAAAAAAAAAACTAAAATTCACCGCTTTTATACGGGTTATAAAAGTTTTAGTTATAAACCCACGTATGTGAGCATTAATTTTTTTTCTTACACGGGTTATAAATTTTTTATTTTAAACCCGCGTATACACGGCTCCTAAATCTAGTTATAATATATAGAATTATAAGTGATAACAAATAAGAATAATGAAAACAATTTTGGATTTGTTCATGTCCGGAAACAAATGTCACAAAACCTGACTTAATGGATGACCAAGACGGCGATGACATAAATCATATAATTACATTCCTAATAGCTGTTTAATTCCCTGATCCCATCAAATTTTTTTTAATTGGCACCAATCATAGTCATCTTGGTATGGTCCTGCAAAACACACAGATCAGCGGTGAATGTGATAGAAGATCCCTTTATATATCACGTTTAGTAATTTTGCCACAAATATCAAATTACACTTTAAACTTGGAGCATATAACATTGTTTCCAACGACATATTGTCTTCCAAACAAAAATCACCTTAGTAATAATGTTATTAAGGTAAAAGCTTGTATCTTATTGATCACATTAGAGGAGTTAATATACAATTTTTACGTACCTTATCTCTATATATACAATGATAAAGGCAATATATATAAAAAATATACTCTATAATAGGAAACCTAATTGGTTCAGAATATATAGTTTAAAATCTTTACACCAATTTCAAAGTTAGATTTCCATAAAATGTGAATTATTACAGATAAATTAAAACGAGCCAATCTAAAAATCTCTAACGTGGTAAAACTGTTCGCCATGCACCATAATGAACACTTGTAAAAATTTCGAGTAAAAATATGATTTAGTTAAAATCATCTATCATATATTTTTGTGATACGGATAGAAGAACATGTCGTGGAATCGTGAGTGAAACTATCTTTTGTATTTCAATGGGTTCTAGAAATCTGCTCATTGTGAATGATAAAATATACTTGGTCACGGAGCTATATATTATCAGTTATCACTCATAACCTTATCACGAGGGACGGTCGTTTAGATGTTTAATAGAAATATCTGAAATCCCTCAAGTCATGAATCACCCAATAATGGCACTAGCTATATGTGCGTTTAGACCATAGCTAATTAACCACCGATTCCAAAAATTTGAGTCCATCAATCACAGAGCCATGTTCCATTTTGCTGACCATACCAGTTAGAAAATATCCCACATTGATGAAAAATGTATTCACAACTTTCCAAGTAGATTGTCAAAATAGAAGAAAAGCAAAATCTGAGGTTATTTGTTATGTTATCATGTCCGACCTACTAATAAACAACTCGATTCTCTCCCAAGGGAACTCTGTATTCAACTTACCAACACAAAAATTGCAATAGGCAAATGATTATGATAATTGATAAATCTGGTTTTAAACACTCCAACATGTTTGCCAAAAAAAAAAAAAAAAAAACACCCCAACATAAATATATAGATCATTCATAGTCTTGGTCAAAGACACTGTTTAAAAACATTTGACGGAGAAGTTCAAGAAAACCAAAATGCAAAAAAATGGAAACTTAATAACCGCCCTTGAGATCATTGACAACATTGTAAGGATGGGAGTAACAGTCTTCAAGGTCATACCTTCGAGTTTTCGACCATGAATCTAGGTTTGGGATCTTTAGGCGGTTCTTGGTGCTGATTGTCTCTCCTCTGGTTTTGGCTGCTTCCTTAAACTCAAAGACAGATAACCTAAGAGAATGTATAACCTGAATTTAAAATCAAACGTCAGTATAGTATCACATAGCTTATATATACTCGAGAAGAGTTGTGTAAGCCTCACCAGTTATGGCTGGTGCGTTGAACTATGCAGAACCATGAATCTAAGGTAAGGAAATAAAAATAGATAAACGTAAGAGATATGGAAAAAGAAGATCTTCTAGACATTCAAACATAGATTCATAGTGATATGTGCAAACATGTGCCTAAAAATATTGGCAAAAGACTCAACGTACTTGACAAATGCATATTAAGACGGCTATACTTGGTGCCTAGAGCAATAAATCAATCAGATCCAAAAGAATATTTACTGAACATCTAAATATCACATTCTTACATTCATGTAATGTACCCAGGACTTTGTTTGAATATAATTTAACATTCATAAAAAAAAAATAAAAAAAATATCACAAACACTTTCGATATGTAAAGTGTTTTTACCTGTTTCTGTCAAAGCGGTGAATTGAATGTGTTAATCTTATTCATCTCAATATAAGAGTATATATACAACCTAATAGAAACCCTAAACGATCCCAAGAAATAAGGAAATATCTACATATTAACATATCTAGGAACCCATTATTACATATTTGCATATCCCTCCTTAATACTCCCCCTCAAGTTGGAGCATGAAGATTTCGAATGCCCAACTTGCAACGTAAATAGGTAAATTGTTGAGAGCCCAAAGCCTTCGTAAAAATGTCTGCAAGCTGCTCTGTCGTACGAAGATGAGAGGTAGCAAGCGAGCCATTTTGAATCTCGTCACGAATAAAATGACACTCCTTCTCAATATGCTTAGTTCGCTCATGGAACACCGGATTTGCAGCAATATGCAGTGCCGCCTTATTGTCACAATACAACTTCATCGCCTGCTTGTGAGACACACCAAAACACGACAACAATTCTCGATTCCACTTCAATTCCCGTGTAGTAAATCCCATCGAGCGATACTCTGCCTCCGCCGATGAACAAGAAACAACGTCTTGTTTTTTGGTCTTCCAAGCCACCGGAGAATCTCCTAACATAACGACGAATCCCGACAAAGATCTGCGTGTCAGTGGGCATCCATCGTAATCCAAATCGCAATAAGCTTTTAATTGTAAATCAGAGTTCGCACTCAATAAAATCCCTTGGCCCGGACACCCTTTTAGATATTTCACAACTCGGATTGCTGCATCCCAATGTTTAATGCGTGGAGTTTGCATAAATTGTGACAGCATCTGCACGGCATATGAAAGTTCCGGACGAGTAAAGAGAAGATACACCAATCGACCAACCAATCGCCTATAACCTTGCGGATCATGATAAAAGTCACCTTCGGGAACCGCTAGCTTGTGATTCTGTTCAACCGGAGTAGCAAACGGTTTACTCCCTAACAAACCATACTCGTTCACAATATCCAAAACATATTTTCGTTGTGACAAGTAAATCCCCTCAGATGACCGTGAAATCTCAATACCCAAGAAATACTTCATGATTCCCAAATCCTTCATACGAAAACATTGGCTAAGATAACCTTTAAACTTAGCAATAGCCTGAGGATCATTACCACCAATCAACAAATCATCAACATAAACAAGCACATAAAGTTGGATTTCCCCACGCCTTAAACTAAAGAGAGAATAATCCGATTTGTTTTGAATAAAACCATATCCCTTCAATGCAGCCGTTAGCTTAGCAAACCAACACCGTGGAGCTTGACGTAATCCATACAAAGATTTCTTTAAACGACACACCTTTGATTTGTCTTTAGACACAAAACCTGGGGGCAATTTCATATAAACTTCTTCTTCTAAATCACCATGCAAAAATGCATTATGAACATCCATCTGATGTACTTCCCATCCTTTCACTGCAGAGATTTTTAGAAACATGCGAATCGTTGTCATTTTCACCACCGGTGCAAACGTCTCATCGAAATCTATACCCTCTTCCTGCTTATTGCCAAATGCAACCAATCTTGCCTTATAGCGCTCAACTTCACCATTAGATTTGTATTTAATCGTAAACACCCAACGACATCCAATAACTTTTTTTCCTGGAGGAAGATCAGTAATATCCCACGTATCATTGTCTTCCAAAGCCGTAACTTCACCCGTCATTGCATTACGCCAACGCTTATCTTTAACAGCCTCCGCATAAGACTTAGGCTCACGTGTATCCAAAATCGCAGCGAGAAAAGCTTTCTGTGATGCAGAAAATCTATCACAGGACACATAATTGGAAATAGGATACAAAATCGTACCTGAACCAGAAGATGGTGATGTTGAAGTGTCGAGTGAGAGTGGTGAGGGGTCAGTGGTACAATGCGTGGTGTGAAGCACATAATTGCTGAGATAACCCGGAGGTCTGCGTTCTCGTTCGCTTTGCCGTAAAGCAACTTGGATAGGAGGAGGCGTAGTATCATGAGTAATCTGCGTAGTATCATGAGTAATCTCATTTGTTTCAGCTACAATTTCACGAGTATCAATTATATCATCACCAGTCACCGCTTCCTCAATACTCCCCCTATCGTTTGACCCCCGATTATCATTGAGTAATTCACCATCATCATCAAATAAGAAACCTGACTCTCGCATATCATCATGGAAATCCAAGCTGGAAGATACTTCAGACTTAAACGGAAACTCAGATTCTTGAAACACAACATCCCGCGAGACGAAAAATTCTTGTGTGTCCAAGTCAAGAACACGCCACCCTTTCGTCCCAAATGGGTAGCCCATGAATACACAACGACGACTTCTTTCACCAAACTTGTCTTTGTCTCGAGAAACATTACGGGCAAAACACAAGCTACCAAATGTTCGTAACAAGTTAAAATCAGGAGCCACACCATACAACATCTCATACGGCGTCTTCCCTTGTATCACACTTGATGGCGTCCGATTAATCAAATGACACGCTGCAAGTATACATTCTCCCCAGAATTTAATAGGAATACTCGCTTGGAACATCAATGAACGAGCAACATTAAGAATATGTCTATGTTTCCTCTCGACCCTTCCATTTTGCTGTGGCGTATACACACAAGATGTTTGGTGAAAAATACCTTCAGCAGCAAAATATGATCGCATAGACAGAAATTCTCCACCATTATCACTGCGAACCACCTTTACCTTCTTCTCAAACTGGCGTTCAATCATCTTGAAAAAATTTGTTAAAATCTCAGCCACCTCACTTTTCGCACGCAACAAATAAACCCACACAGCTCGTGAATAATCATCAACAATTGTGAGAAAATAAGCAGCACCAGAAGAAGAAAGAACCCGATAAGCACCCCAAATGTCACAGTGAATCAAATCAAATATTGCAGTACTTTTATTAGAACTCTCTTGAATGCAATCTCGGGTTTGTTTTGCCCTTAAACAAATATCACAAATCGTTTCGGAACTCACTTGTTTCCCAATATCTAAAACACTCGGTAAATAAGAAATAACACGACTCGACGGATGACCAAGACGACGATGCCATAAATCCCAAGAACTCGAACTGCTAACCGTCTTGTGAATCTTTGCACCACGAACTCCCCTCAGCACGTACACACCCCCACACTCTTCACCCGCACCAATCACCATCCTCGAAGCTCGGTCGTGAAATACACAGAGTTCATCAGTAAAGGAAAAACATCCTTTGTGAAGTTTTAGTAACTTAGACACCGAAATCAGTGTACAAGTCAAGTCTTTAGAATACAAAACTCCACGTAACCATATGTCACCACCCAAATATAAATCACCCTGCTTATTAGCCACCACACTATCGCCATTGGGAAGTTCAATCACACACAGGTTGGTATTTATCACATTAGAGAGTAGATCAAGATTCCAAGTCATATGATGCGATGCACCGGTATCAATAATAAAATCATCATATTCTGTCTTACCATTCAACCTTTCATGTGGCTCAGATTTCTTGGTGGAGATAAGACTCATGAGAGCCGTCCACTGGTCATCACTTAATTGTGGCAAGGACTGGCGATCAAAATCACTTGTTTGCCGAGTAGAATTAGCTTGAACACCACCAACAATATTTGCTTGTACCCCAGCGACAGCATTAGCACGACCACCAATACTCCGACCACGGCCAAACCGTCCTGCAACTCCACCACCTCGACCGGAACGGCCACGTCCCCTATCGCGGTCAGAAAAATCACGGTCTCTCTTACCCCACCAGTCAGGAAACCCATGCAATTGAAAGCAATCTGATTGAGCGTGTCCATATTTTCCACAATGGGTACACATCACATCCTTCTCTCGTTGTTGATAAGTCGAAGAAGATCCTCTATTTCCTGTATTAGCCGCAAAACTAACAGCATCAGGCATCACCTCCTTGTTTCGAGCCATCGCTAGCTGTCTTTCTTCACGAACGATTCTTTGATAGACATGCGACAGCTTAGGAAGTGGCTCTAGGCTAGTAATCGTTGAGCGCACAGTCCCAAACCTTGCAGTATCCAAACCATTCAAGAACGTATTTGTTCTTTCCTCATTACGATCTTCTTCCAACTGAGTCGCCATCTCTCCACAACTACAAGTCCTTATAGGCTTGTAGATTGCCAATTCATCCCACATCTTCTTTAGTTTCCCATAATACACCATTACCGAATCTCCGTTCTGTTTGCAATTAGCAATTTCAGCTCTAAGTTCGCTGATACGTGGACCATTCCCAGCCGAAAACTGCAACTTTAGGTCATCCCACAACACCTTAGCTTCCTCCACCATCGATATCGACGTCTTGAGTGTCGGCTCAATTGTATTCATTATCCAAGCAATAAGCATGGAGTTCACAACTTCCCACTGTTCAATTTCTTCCTCCCTTTGTGGTTTCGCCAAAGTCCCATCAACAAATCCAAGTTTCCTTTTCGTCCGCAAGGCATTCCGCACATGCTTCGCCCAATCCTCATAGTTCTCTCCTTTCAATTGAACTGTTGTTATTAGATTCCCAGGTCCATCAGAGGGATGGAGGTAAAACGGAGACAAGACGTCTTTTGCCTTCGTCCCACTCCCATCGCCGCTCATGGTTTGCTTCTTCTTGTCTTGATCGTCTTCTGTCATCGTAGCTGCCTTCCGCCGCTATTTCTTAATTTAAAACCCTAATGGCTCTGATACCATGTCAAAGCGGTGAATTGAATGTGTTAATCTTATTCATCTCAATATAAGAGTATATATACAACCTAATAGAAACCCTAAACGATCCCAAGAAATAAGGAAATATCTACATATTAACATATCTAGGAACCCACTATTACATATTTGCATATCCCTCCTTAATAGTTTCAGGTAAATTAGATCTTCATGGATGGCTTCAACTTCACTTTCAAGTTTCTTAAGCTCCAGCTTTACACCGTACGATTGGATTGAAAAATCATTAAGAGATTGCAGTTCGGTCTATATATACAACTCAATTGCCATTTAATAACTATAAAATCTCATTTTTGACTTTCCATAGAACATCAAATTTAAAAAAAAAAAAGAAAAAAGGGTTATTGGAGATACCATGAATTTTGCCTTTGGCTTCAAAACAGCCCAAGTGAGTTCTTGAGTTGTATAAACACTTTATCTTGTGGCTTCTCTGTAAAAATGTAGTCATCTCTGTTTCAATTGTCTCCATCTTCATCGCCATATTTAAAGATCCTCGAAGTTAAAAGCTAATCTGCAGGCATTTCACACATCTCTTCGTACCCATCAACATTATGCTCAAAGAAGGGGATTATCCCGCATTCTTTTATCTCCCAGGTCTTCTTGCAATTGTTATTCGTGAACTCGAACTTAAAAACAAGCTCGGTGGAAGTTACCCCCTCTGCTTCAATGTGGAATATATATAGATGCTCCGTTGAAATTGGATCTAGGTTGGGTCCATATGATATTCGAGCAGCGCGAGCATCTTCCTTGGAAGTGATCATGCTCCAAGACACACTCATGACTTCCCTTTCACAAGCTTCATTATCGCCATTGTTAACAAACAAGAAGCAAGCCTTAAATTTTGCTGATGTACGAAGAGGCTTTTGCTTCAACTTCACTGTTACGGAACTCCCAGAACCTCTGTAAATGAAGCATGCAGGCACTTCTTTACTGGGTAAGACCACACATCCAATAGTTGATGTCTGGATGATGAGATCTCTTGCTTCTTTATTTAGGTTGAAGCAGTTAGCGAAGTTGAGAATAAAACCTGGATTGCAAAAGGAGCAATCTAGTTTCTCTAGGGACTCACAATTTCCAGCATTTAGGAACCTTAGGGAATCTGGAAGCTGTGGGAGTGATACCAGCTTCTGCATTCCTTTTACTACAAGTCGATCTAGACTAGAGAATCCCCTCACCCATGGACCAAGCTCTTGGATTCCAGTATCGCTCAAGTGAAGCTCTGTGATGATGTGATGATTATACGGGAATTCCTTGAGGTTTTCACTGTATGACATACGCAAATCATTAAGACGTGACCACGACCTGATTGACCTAGGCACTTCTTTGATTGAGGTTCCAACGAGATTGAGAACTCCGATATGTGTTGAAATCTCAGGAAAACTGTTTAACGACCAGCAACCACTTAGATTAAGTCTATGGAGTGACTTTATGTTGATGTTGATCGGAAGAACCTTTAGCTTCGAGCACCCCATCAAATCTAAAGTGTGCAAATTTTGAAGGTTTCCAATAGAGGAAGGGAGCTCCACAAGACTTAAGCATCCACTGAGACATAAAACTCCAAGATTAGTTGCATTCCCAAAAGAGGAAGGGAGCTTCACCAGACTTGAGCATCCACTAAGATCAAATCTATAGAGATTAGTTGCATTCCCAATAGAGGAAGGGAGCTCCACTAGACTTGAGCATCCACTAAGATATAACTCGTAAAGATTAGTTGCATTCTCAATAGAAAAAGGAAGCTCCACTAGACTTGAGCATTCACTGAGATTTAATTCCTTAAGATTAGTTGCATTCCCAATAGAGAAAGGGAGTTCCACCAGACTTGTGCATCCTCTAAGATCTAATGTCTTGAGACTAGTGGCCGTTGAGAGATTAGGGAGCTCCTTCAGGTTTCTAGAATATGACAAATTCACCCTCTTGAGACTCCGAAGCAGCTGTACAGACAAATAAAATTAGAATACACGATATTGTTGTACACTTAGCAATTGAACACATAAAAAAAGATATTGACTTACTTTAATTCCGTCCCACAGTTTCTCAAGCTCGCTGTGATCCAAAATTAATCCAAGTTATTTGTAAAAGGCAAACATGTCATCGGCAAAGAAGCCCAATATAGTATTCTAAGCTTTGGAGATATATAGTTCAGTCGTCTTGGAGAAGATATAATGTTTGGATGACCAAAATAAAATCTGATTCTTAAAAATTGGAGATTAGGCATTTTTTCAAAGACTTCCTCAGTAATATTTATATTTAATTTCATACTTGCAGTCTAAGCCTATAACTGTTCTCGTAATCTGAAAAACAAATACCCAAGAATAAGTTAAGATGATAAAATAAAACTCAAGTAAAAATGACCAGCGCGACAAAAGACTAATAGTAAGACTTACCGTTGTATAATCAGTGAGTATTTCACAAATATCTTTCTTATCAACCAAAAACTGGCGTTGCCCAGGCTCACAAACAGATTGTTTACGGACAATTTCTTCACCTAGTTGGACCAGCAAATTATGCATCCTTATACGCATATGGTGAATATATATGAGAGATTTCTCAGCTAAAACATGAAGCCTTTGCCTCACATTCTTGAAACTTTCAGCAAGATATTCTTCCACTTTCTCCATATATTCATAGTTGAAATAGTTGGCTATATGAAGGAATAAATCTTTATCTTCATCACATAAAGCATCATAACTGAACTTCAAAATGCACTCTATGTCTCCATTAAGGTTAGTCCTTAACCTTGATACTTCCATTGGCCACTCATGCTTGGACAATCCTCGGAAGTAGGATCCTATAACCTTTAGTGCTAAAGGAAGTTCACCGACAAGGTATGTAATTTCACGAGCAAGTTCTTCAAAACCATCTTTAGGGGATTTTTGATCGAAAGCATACATGCAAAACATTTGAAGAGCCTCATCACTTGATGGAAAATTCACCTTGTATATATGATCAATCTGATGTGCTTTCAAAAGGCGTAGATCTTCTGTTGTGATGATAATCCGACTTCCAGGACCAAACCATTGAACATTTTTGGCCAGGGCTTCTAATTGTGCAAACCGATCGACATCATCAAGAACGAGAAGCACTTTTCTGTCTCCTAACCGTCCTTGCGCGACTCCTAAATGAGAAATTATGATATCTTTCTGGTTGATTATCACAGACAACATTTTTTCTTGAAGTTGCAATTTTGCACTGTACTCATCAAGACAAGGTCTTGGATAACTTCCTCTGATGTTCTCCATGAATGCGCTATTTTGGAAACGGCTGGAGACTTGGGTAAATAGAAACCTAGCGATTGTGGTCTTCCCAATCCCAGGCGGACCCCAAATCCCAATCATCCTCACTTCATCCAACTCTAGGCGTAACAACGGTTTCATCATTTCGATATGAGCTCCCATCCCAATTAAACGGTCAAAATCACGTGATGGTGCCAAATGATTAAGCTTGTTCGAAATTTTAGCGGCCAGTTTTTCAATCATGGTTGCTTCGTCAACCCTAACAGAGAGGAAGACCATTAATTTATACATACACGTTTAATTACTAAGAACTCAGATACACGTTTAAAATCTATTACTCTCTTGTCTGCATACAGTTCGAATGCTACAAAGAAATATTAAAGCAAGTGAAATTAAATGAAAACACGAACCGTACCCGTCGCTTGAATGGTAACCTGCGATTGTGGCCACATCCTCCAAAGCTTTCGTCCATGTCTTAACCTTCTCCTTCCCTTTACCTTTACAAGTCTTTTTGAAGACCTTCCCAAAATCTCCCTTCTGCTTCTTTACATCAGTTGGATCTACTTCATAGAAAATTGTAATCACCATTTGACCCAACTGTTTCTTCATGATCTCCACCAATTCATCCAGACACCACGACGAAGAAGCGTAATTCTTGGAGAGCAAGACAACAGCAATCTTAGATCCTCTGATCGCCCGTTTGAGTTCAGGACCGATGAATTCTCCTCTCTTGATCTCATTATCAATGAAAAAGTTGATTCCTTTGCTTCGAAACTCCTTGAGAACATGGCTGAGAAAGGTTTGGCGTACATCTTTCCCGTGGAAGCTCGGAAAGACATCGTATTCCCAATTTTGAGACAAAGAAGATAAAGAAGCCATTAATACGATAGAGAGAGGATTTAAGATCAGAGATCTAATAATAGAGGTATGTGGAAGTATATATAGACTAACAAAAAGACTTTGTGTGTTTTAGTGACAAAGAACGTTGACTTTATTGACTCACAAGGTTCACACAAGTTAGATAAGAGGGAAAGTAACCTTATTGGAAATGAAGTTTTATGTTTTCACAATCTTAGCTGTCTTGTAGGTTCCACCATTCTTGGAATTTCTACGAAACAAAGTTCCTCTCAAAAATTTAATTGGTCCTTAAATTTTCAACTGAAATTTCTTTGTAGAGTTCATAGAAGAGACGATGCTTTCTTTGTTACGTAGTCTGTGACTTTTCATACCCTACCGTCTCTTTCAAGTCTCACACCTATAGAATAAGTAATAACTTAGCACTCTAATTTTAAGAAGGAAATAGCAATCAAAATCACAAAGAAATTTCAACGAAGTAAATGAAAATCTCCATCAAACTCTGAGTTTACAAATATGCAGTTTCGAAGAAATGAGTTTAATGTTTGGACTTAGTTACAGCAAAAATGATTCCATTGACTAATCTAAGTTTACACGTATACAATTTTTCCGAGAAGCTTATCCGCGTCTAACTTACATGCACTGAAGACATCATGCATATGTTACAAAGATCAAACGCTGTGCTCTGTTTTTTTCTGACGAACAATGACAAACTTGACAAGCATACACAGAAACAGCACAAAAGAGCATATCAGGTAACAAACTTGAAATACAAAATTCCATGATTAAACTTTCACTCCTTTTCGGCATAAATACTCTTTTTACCTAGCTGGAACACAATATGTTATGTAACAAAGAAAATGTTACAAAATTCTTGCAGCCCAAGAAATTTCATTAGCCTCCTTCAATTTCTGTGAGATTAATATGAAGGCTTCTATAGACCAAATAAAACCACTAGGTGTTTTTAAATTCGTGTACAGAAGGTTTGACTTCTTCAGATATTTTCGTAACTCTGTTTCACACTGTGATGGGTTTGACAATAACACAATCAATTGGGCTTAATGGGCCAAACGAATATGGCATGAGGAAAGGAGAACAAAGTGGCTTTTGGCCCAAACTACATCACTTATAAGTGATACATCGTACAAAGAGATAGTGGTGGTAGGTAAGACAAGACAGCAAAAGAGAGTTCTAGAGAAAGAAAGAATCGAGAGTTTTCTTTGAAAAAGGTCTTCTTTGTCTCTTTGTTGATCTTTGATCAGTTTATTGTTCTTCCTTGTGAGTGTACCTGTAAGACCAAAAGAAAACATCACAAGTGTGTGGTGTGTGTAATCTCTTTCTAATAGTGAAGCTTGGGAGCAAGAGTTCTCCCCCGAGACGTAGCGGTTAGAGGCCGTGAACTTGGTGATCAAATCTCTGTGTTGTTTATTCCGCAAGCAATCGTTTCTAGCAAGTTTTCTCAACACACACTGAGTCCTCTGTTTATACTATGTTACTTCATACCAACAAGAGTCCTCTGTTGTTGAATGTTCATAGTATGATTGACGCTCTTCTAAATTAAGATTTACACATGCTCCACACGCACAGTATCCAATCTAAAACCCACCCCAAAAGTCACTTCAAAATCAGCTCTCCAAGAGATTAGTTTACATCATAAAGACAATGAATTCAAATAGAATGCTTTCACAGCATCAAAGTCAAAACTAAGACATCACTAGTATCATAGTGGATTGATCGTATATAACTCATACAAATAGCTAAACCGATCCCAGACACATAAGCCACACTCCAAGTTAGCATCACTAGATTACGTTTATTGTAAAGACAAGAAAATTCAAAGACAGATACTACAAGAGAATATATAATCTGAAGTAAATATCAAACGCGTTTTATTGAAAATTTATTGGAAACATGTATTTCCTACAAATTACCGACTAATATAGCTGTTGCAATACGCCCTTTTTCTTGTACGTACGTCACTAGAATCATCATGGATTGATTAAAACTCATACAAATAGTAAAACCATTAGGAGCCTCTCTGAGCATCCATTAGATGATCCATGCAAAAGAGGGTCTTATTCCCAAACCTGCCGAAAGACGATATATTTGAAATACCTTGAAATAAATTAATTTTAGTGAAATTTAATTAGTTATGTTTATTATGTCAAAACTACTAATAAACAACTCGATTATCCCAAGGGAACTCTCTATTCAACTTGCCAACACAAAAATTGCAATAGACAAATGATTATAATAACTTCTATCTCTCTACTAAAATCTGGTTTTAAACACTCCAATACGACCATGTAGATCATTCATAGTCTTTGTCAAAGACACTGTTTGTTTAAAAACATTTGAAGGAGAAGTTCGAGAAAAACCAAAATGCAAAAAAATGGAAACTTTATAACCACCCTTGAGATCATTGAAAACATCGTAAGGATGGGCGTAACAGTCTCCAAGGTCATACCTTCGACCATGAATCCCGGTTTGGGATCATTAGGCGGTCTCTTGGTGCTGATTGTCTCTCCTCTGGCTTTGGCTGCTTCCTTAAACTTAAAGACAGATACTCTAAGAGAATGTATAACCTGAGGTTCAAATCAAACGTCAGTATAGAATCACATAGCTTATAATACTCGAGAAGAGTTGTGTAAGCCTCACCAGTTATGGCTGGTACTGCGTTGATCTATGCAGAACCATGAATCTCTTTGTCCTTATCATCAAAGGTAAGGAAATAAAAATAGATAAACGTTAGAGATATGGAAAAAGAAGATCTTCTAAACATTCAAACATGGATTCATTGTGATATGTGCAAACATGTGGCTACACATATTGACAAAAGACTCAACGCACTTGACAAATGCATATTAAAACGGCTATGCTTTGTGCCTAGAGCAACAAATTAATCAGATCCAAAAGAATTTTCACTGAACATCTAAATATATCACAAACAGTTTTGTTATGTAATTAATCAAAGAATGTATCGATTAATTAAAGTATTTTTACCTGTATCAGGTAAATTAGATCTTCATGGATGGCTTCAACTTCACCTTCAAGTTTCTTAAGCTCCAGCTTTACACCTTACTATTGGATTGAAAAATCATTAAGAGGTTGCAGTTCTAGATATGGTCAATATACAACTAATTGCCATTTAATAACTATAAAAGCTCATTTCTGACTTTCCATCGAACATCAATTTAAAAAAAAAAAAAAAAAAAGTTTATTGGAAATACCATGGTTTTTGCCTTTGGCTTCAAAACAACCCAAGTGAGTTCTTGAGTTGTATAAACACAAACTGACCTTGCAATTATCTCTTGTGGCTTCTCTGTAAAAATGCAAACATCTGAGCAGATTGTCTCCATCTTCATTGCCATATATATTTAAAGCTCCTCGAAGTCAAAGCTGAGCAGATTTCCTTTCACACATCTCTTCGTTCCCATCAACATGATGCTCCAAGAGTTGGATTATCCCGCATTCTTTTATCTCCCAGCTGGCCTTATTGCAATTGTTACTCGTCAATTCGAACTCAAAAACAAGGTCGGTCGAAGTCACCCCCTCTGCTACAAACTCGAATATATATAGATGCTCCGTTAAAATTGGATTTAGGTCGGGTGCAAATGATCTACGAGCAGCGAGAGAATCTTCCTTGGAAGTGATCATGCTCCAAGACACACTCATGTCTTCCCTTTCACAAGCTTCATTTTCGCCCTTGTTGATAAACAAGAAGCAAGCCTTAAATTTTACTGATGTAAGAAGAAGCGTTTGCTTCAACTTCACTGTTACGGAACTCCCAGAAGCTCTGTAAGTGAAGCACGTAGGCACTTCTCCACCAGGTAAAACCGTAAGAGTCATTCTCTGGATTCTAACTAGAAAAATTGCATCGTGGTTTAACCTGGGTATAACCGTACGTTCAAGAGTTAATCTCTCGATGATGAGATCTCTTGCGTCTTGATTTAGTTTGAAGCAATTTCGAAAGTCGAGATCAAGATGTGGATTGCAAAAGAAGCAATCTAGTTTCTCTAGGGACTCACAATTTCCAGCATCCAGGGACCTTAGGGAATTTGGAAGTTGTGGGAGTGATACCAGCTTCTGCATTCCTTCTACTACAAGTCGACATAGACTAGAGAATTCCCTGACCCATGGACCAAGCTCTTGGATTCCTTTATCGTTCAAGTGAAGCTCTGTGATGATGTGATGAATATACGGGAATTCCTTAAGGTTTTCACTGTATGACATTCGGAAATAGATAAGATGTGGCCACGACATGATTGACTTAGGCACTTCTTTGATTGAGGTTCCAACGAGATTGAGATATACGATATTTGTTGAAATCTCTGGAAAACTTTTTAACGACCAGCAATCGCTGAGATCAAGTGAACGGAGTGACTCCATGTTGATGTTGATCGGAAGAGCCTTTAGCTTTGAGCACCCTTTCAAATTTAAAGTCCCCAAATTATGAAGGTTTCCAATAGAGAAAGGAAGCTCCACTAGAGTTGAGCACCTTTGCATATATAATGCCTTCAATTGATAAAGGTTTCCAATAGAGGAAGGAAGCTCCACAAGACTTGAACAGTCACTAAGTGCTAAAAGATTGAGATTAGTTGCATTCCCAATAGAGAAAGGGAGTTCCACCAGACTTGAGCATCCACTAAGATCTAAATCTTCAAGATTAGTTGCATTCCCAATAGAGAAAGGGAGTTCCACCAGACTTGAGCATTCCATGACACATAATTTCTTGAGACTAGTGGCCGTTGAGAGATTAGGGAGCTCCTTCAGGTTTCTAGAATATGACAAATCCACCCACTTGAGATTCCGAAGCAGCTGTACAGACAAATAAAAATAGAATACATGATTTTGTTGTACACTTAGCAATTGAACACATAAAAGAACTTAAAGGATATCATATATATTCAAAATAAACTTTAAAACTTAAAATCTTACAAGAGATAAATTTAAAATTTAAATAACTTACTTTAGTTCCGTCCCACAACTTCTCAAGCTTGCTTTCATACAAGCTTAATTCGACAAGGAACTCCAGATTATTAGTAAAAGGCAAAGATGTCATCGACAAATTAGACCAATCTAGTACTCTAAGCTTTGGAGATATATAGTTTAGACGTCCTAGAGAAGATATAATGTTTGGATGACCAAAATCAGATCTGAATCTTAAAAACTGGAGATTAGGCAATTTTTCAAAGGCTTCCTCAGTTATATTTATATTTAACTCGTAGTTGGAGTCTAAGCCTATAACCCTTCTCGTAATCTGAAAAAAAAAAAAAAAATACCCAAGAATAAGTTAAGATGGTTAAATAAAAACTGGCAGCGCGACGAAAGACTAAAAAATACCCAAGAATAAGTTAAGATGGTTAAATAAAAACTGGCAGCGCGACGAAAG